>DWAO01004260.1:0-13027 GCA_018230605.1 Heliconius congener
GACTACCCCGCTAGGGATAAAGCGTGAAGGTAGTAGTAGTAGTAGTAGTAATATTATAAAGCGGAAGAGTTTCTTTGTTTGTTTGTTTAAACGGTAAGAACTCCCGACACACTGGTCTGATTTACTTTATTTTTGTTTTGTATAAAAGCTACACTCTTCCGAAGTGTTATAGGCTATATAATATTACGGTGTAACTCGTAGTTAGACTTAAATAACGAAATAACTATAATAAGGAACACTATTATAGTTATTTCGTTATTTAAGTCTAACTACGATGATTTGCTTTAAAATTGCTTTAAGCGCGTCCGCTGTACACAGTTAATTATACGTCAGTACATTGTATGACAAAAATATTCAATTTTATTAAATCTAAAAAGTTCGCGATACTATATATCTATCTGTTATTAATAAGTGACAATAAGGCATTTTGTGATAAAAAAATAAATGAAAATCGTAAGGTATATTTCATCGATTTTTATTTCACATGTATATTGAAAAGTTACGAGCGAAAGTTATTTTAGCATCAAGATAATTTAATGAAGATAATCTTCGGTTTTATAGCATGTAATTTGGACGTATATTTTTTGAGAAAATCTAAAATTAAAATAATTCAACGCTCGCTTTTCGGCCGCAAGCCTAGGCTAGGGTCCCGCTGGGGGCATCCATGCCGCCGATGATGTCCTATCATACAGCCACGTAGCATTCAAGAATGGATGAATGTATCAATCTGTTGGCAAATGCAGCATAATAAATGGTGGAAGCCGCGAGTGGGCCGCTAGTATAGTATAATGCTTACGGTTAGGTTATTTTTGTGATACTCAGCTGACGAATATTGGGCACTTGGTTCATCCCATCTGTCCATGGGCACTGAAGTAGAAACCCAGCGTTTACTTCGACGTTTCGGAGATTTAATTACCTGCCTTAAATACTGAAGAAGACTAGGACCTAAAATTATAAAATTATAACCTTAAATAAATAAAAATAACTAGAACAATTTTAACAAATATAATTATCAGTTTGTGTTTCGATAATACAAATATATTATAATTATGAATATTGTCAATAAAAATACGTTTTATTTTATTTTTTTATTATATGTATTGATATTTCTTTCCACATAGCTGTTTAAACTGAGACGTTGAGTTTCGCCACTCAACACGCAATACCTCCAGAATTCGGCAGAAAGCACCCTGCTACGTGCGGGATACAATGTGAAGCTAAAAAATTACAGCAGCTTTTTTACCTCGACAGAGCAAACAATTAGAGATGATAATGTTCAAATGGCTGATCATATTTTCTCGAATTTGGCAAAAACATTCAACTATGTCACCTTTCAAACATAAAGTTCGAAATGACAGGAACCTAGTTTCATTTTTTAAATTACTTACTAAGAAAAAGAAGTATACGCAATCAAATTTTAATACACACCCGCTTGTGCAATATAGCGAGAGTGGTAGGCAATATTTGAACAAGGTACTTCTTTTGCAAAGATGCCTTTATCAACTAAGATTTTGACAAACGCTTTAATAGCTTCCGCAGGACCAGATATGGTGCAAGACTCGGGACTATTGTGACAAGCAATCTCGATCTCTGGTGGGCATATTTTGATGGCCTATAAAAATGGATAAAGTAATTGTTATGTTATTTTCGACAATGCAATATTATCTATTACGTGCTTTAATTATCTTTTGTTTAAAATGAGCAAATAGATAACATACATCGTAGGTTTGTTTATACGAACCGCCATAGTCAATAACTAACCTGCTGATAGCCTAAGCCAACAGCTGCCATAGCGCCGTGTATAAATGACGTCTCCAAAGAGATCTGCCCACGACTGTTCGCTGATAATATCATCTCTTCAGCAGTAAAGCAGCCATCTGCGTACGCGCAGCCCAGCTCACCCACACTGTGCCCTTTATAAATGGTAATAAAGTTCAAATAAATCCAATTACGTCAAATATTTTATTCGTAATTTAAAATTGTCATATATTAGTAATCCATTTTTTTAAAATTTCATATTATTAACACAATATAATAGAACGGGACAAAAGTATTTTCGTATTTTGAATGTATTATTAGTAATCAAACCTCTTTGGCTGTACTAAATGGCTAGGTTTAATACCGAGCCATTTCTTAAGCAGTTGATTACGAATGATGAAAAATGGGTGACTTACTGTAAGAATGTGCGAAATAGATCATGGTCGAAGTATGGACAAGTTCCACAGATAATGGCAAAGTCCTGCCTGACTCGGAACAAAGTGATGTTGTTTTTGTTTTGTTGATTGTGTCTACGATTCCTTTCCAGTCTCACCAGAGACTGGAAAGAAATCGTCCATCATGAGCTTTTACCACCGGGTAAAACTTTCGATTCTGACCTCTACTGTCAGCAACTGATGAGATTAAAAAAGCTATATAAGCTATAGTTGGTGAATAGGAAGGGCGTGGTGTTTCACCACGAAAACGCCAGACTGCACTCATCTATAGCCACGCAGCAAAAATTGAGAGAGATTGGCTGGGATGTGTTTATGCATCGTTCGTATAGCCCTGACCTTACTCTATCAGATTTTCACCTGTTTCGGTCAGAACTCTTTAGCATGCAAAAAGCTAACCTCAAAAAACACTTTGAACACTACCTGTCAGATTTTTTAATAAAAAATCTCAAAATTGTTACAGGAACGGGATCATGGCACTACCCATAAAATCATTCCCACAAGTCATCGATCAAAACGGCACATACATATTATAAAGAATTAAAAATACATACCTAAAAAAATATTTTCCTATGAATGAACTATACGAAAATACTTTTACGACCTTATATACTTTTGTAACATACCAATGATATTGTCAGGTACAATTCCAAGCTCTGTTAAAATATCAGTTAGACCAATTTGTATTGCAGCAATACCAATAAACGAGTTTTGAATATTATCAAAAATAGTTTTATCATCTGTAGTTATTACGTGATATATATCTTGACCCAAAGGTTTCAAAACGCGGTTACACCTAAAAACAAAAACCATTTACGGTTGCTCAAAATATATTTTAAGTATTATTAGTATAATTCTTTTAGAACATTTTACAATATTTGAGAATCCAGATTTGCTATTATAATATTTTTTTTAAGGACTATCAAAATTTTTATATGTGCAATTTACACCATTGATTGCTGCTCGAATGTGAAACTACTTTTACTTACTTTTTATAATATTTGTATTTAAAAAAGTTAAATAACTGCACGGCGTCAACACGTCACCTTTCAGTGGAATCAATTTTCGCGCTGGCAGTAGCTTCCTATATGGTCCTATAGATCGACAATACTTATATAATACTTCGTCACTAAAAATAATATCAAAACCCATTCTTACTTTTCAATAGCCGCGGCAAAAATTGGTATATTGAGTAATTGCTTCCCCATTCCTACCCATTGTGAGCCCATGCCGCTGTAGACGAACCAGAGCGGACGTACAGTGTCGTCGTAGTATTCCATTTTCTCTTTTAAGCTTAAGGTCTCATTTAATTCGTTTGTGTCTGATTTAAAAAAAAAACTATTAGTTAGACGCCAATCTTGGCGTAGGGGCACAAAGTGTGCCTCCATAATTCGGCGGTAAGGGGGGGAAAAAGTATCTTAACACTGGGTTCCCTTTGCCTACCGTGCTAATTATTGTTGTATAAGATAATGGTCTGGATTGAATGTATTCTTGCATGAGGGTCTGAAATTAAATGATTCACGAACGTTGAATTAAGGAATATGTTAATTTTTTACTAAAAATGCACTTTTTAAGAAATTTATTAAAATTTTTTCTTCTATTAAAGTGCTTACAAAAGGACTTACATTTAATTTGCCACCTTTCAATATAAATAATATTTTAATACGACAATTATATGACAAAAATAGTATGTTAAATCAGCTTCACACTGTATCCCTCACACAGCAGGGTAGGCAGAGGGAACCTAGAGATAAAACACTCCGTTCCCCAATTTTTGCCGAATTCTGGAGGCATTGCGTATTGAGTGGCAGAACTCAAAGCCGCAATTAGCCTCGACACCAGAGTGAAGAAATGGAAATATAAATTTAAGTAAATATTTCATCTCCTCGAGTGGGGATCGAATCCACAAACAGTCGGTTTTACAGTTACACTTCGTGCCACTGCGCCACGACTGACCTTAAATAGTATGTTAAGTGTCTTGAAATATTGTTGTCACTAATATTTATAATTCACTACGTTCATCATTTATGTGGAAATGCTAGAAGGAAATTAATTTTCATTATATTTAGTTCACTAATAATACTATGGACAACAATTATGCGGCATCAGTAAAACTAATCGTGTCGACAATTACCAAGAATAGCATATCCTCTGCCTAAGTGACCAGAAATTTTAGTGCTGTGTATATTATGCAGTAATGCCAACTCTTCAGGATCTAAAGGTTTTGATTTCAAGTCGTTAATGATTTTATCGACGGCTGACTCCTGTCGGCCTGATACTGTCACCAAATGAGGAATGTTTGACTTGTAACGTGAAAGATCCTGGAATATTAATTTAAAAATAAAATAAAATAAAAATAAATAAAAACTTCCTGTTCTATTTTTAACCTCGAACTAAAACAATTGTATTACTATTCTTTGTAACGGATAAATCAATTATGATTTAGTTGTTTTGTTTGAACGGTGTCTTAATCGAGAGCATTCTTAGTCAAGATTCGAGAATATATGCTCAACCGTTTTATGATTATCGGCTCTTTTCGAGTTGTTAGTGTGCTTAACAAAGCTTTTTGTGTCGGGGAGTTTTAATGTTTAATTATTATAATTAATTATTCCTACTTAGTTTGATAATATACAGGTTAGATAAGCACTTTAATAAAGTCTAAAAGTAATTGATTTAACTAATTATTAGTAAAACACATTTATAACATTTTATACGCTGCTTATTTATCAGTTTTATCACCTTATATTTTGTCAGCCATATTTTATTTTATCTATATGCTAAATATTTATTATTTAACTCAATTAATCACGATAATCAGAGATAATCAGAGTCATAGATATATTTTTTACCTTAGGTTTATAATGTCCACTTAGTAGAGCATGCGTATGGACACCTGAAATGGAGCGACCATTAATAGCTACATAGGAGCGGCCGAACTCCGTATGATCAGTAACAATCTTTATTTTGCCTTCTCGCAAAGCTGCAATATCCTTTCGAGGTGATTGACAGTGGAGATTAGATGGTATCCTACCAGTTTCATACCCCAACAGGACCTGCCATAAACAAATAACAGTTCGCTTCAACTCTTTTTGACATTCTATGTTGTCATATTAGCACTAAGTTACATCAAGTTTAGTAAATTACTCGGATGAAGTAGTTTAATAAAACTATAAATATATATTTTATTTATTGAGAAATTTATCAATCTACAAAGGTCAATAGTGGCTTAAAAAGATATTACTTTCCATTATTTATTCTATAATTATTATTTTTTTCTCTAAGCTAACTACTACAAACTACAGAAAATATATTTTTCATTGTTCAAATAAATTAATCGAAATTAAAAATACTTATTTAGAACCAGGTGCTCTGACCACTAAGCCATACGTTTTTATCAAGCTACGTCGAAATTGTCGTCGAGACGATAACACTTGTTGTTGTTGACGATAACACAATGTTTAACAATATTTAATAAATTTCATTCTCTCTTGTCAGACGATAATTCTTAGTAATTATCTTTGGGTAGAGCAAGTTTGTAAAACTCTCCCTACAGAGATGCTAACAACGCTACGTTCAAATTTTTTTCTATATAAGTACTTTTCTTTCCTTAGTGTTGAATAATACTTTAAAATGTTAAAAAATAATCTAAATGAACACTACATATCATACCTTAGTAATAGCTGTTAATCCGGAAGCTGCTTCGGTATACCCAATGTTGGACATAACACTGCCAACCAAAAGAGGATGACTTCTGTCCTTACAAAAAATAGAGCTAATTGCTTCCAACTCAGCCTTATCAGCTTCAGGTTCAGCTATAAAAAAGATTATTAAAATTCCAAGAATTTGTTTTAATGTTAACAAATAATATTTAACCATTAAAACTCCCGAGCATTAGGAAGGTAGGTAATTTTTTTCCTAGGTTGGTAGGACTCACTGTAGCATTTTCTAAGCATCTATTTGTCAAAAAGTTTAATTATCTCCGAGTTACACGTGTTTTTGTAAACCACCAAAAACGGTTTTTGATTTACATTGATTGATTTTATTGAACATAGAATTTGTAACAAATTTTGTTCGCGCGCACACGTTCATATAGAACGTTTAGGTTTGACCAAATTTGAAATATGCATATGATATCATATGTTGTTAAATGTCCTTATTAAAATAGACGAAAAATTACAATAAAAACAAAAAATTGATAAGAGACACACAAAAGATATGAAAGAGGTAGGCAGAGACAATAGCGTTTGGCGCTCCGTTTTCTCTAGTTATCCCTTCATGGACATGTCGTAAGGCTAAAAATTAACAAAACTGAGGAATCAGTTTCACTGGCAATGGTAAAATATATTCTTTTATTTATTTAAATAATGTTAAAAATAATTCGGATAATAATATCTGATCGCATTTATTACCTGAACCGACGGCTTCAACGTATTCAATTGCTTTTGGTGGAACGTTTACTTCGTCGTAAAAGCTTTTGATAAATGTGCTTATTTTGTCAATGTCTCGATAGAAACCAAACTTTGGTCCCGTTTCTTCCGTATGTATGCCGGTGAATTCACATTTTACATGAACAACTTCTGCGTAAACTCTGAAATACACAAAAAATGTGAAGTAAATGTGGTTTTTGCCTTCGTAGCGTACAATGATTTATAAGTACTAATCTGATCAAATAAGTTTGAGTTGTGAAAATTAAGCTTCCTTTACATTGCTACATCCGAATCTCTAAAAGATCTTGTGTTACTTACGGTTACAGAGATAAAGGGTTCTAGAAGGAGTAACAACTAGACATCATCGAGTTATAGAGTTATTCAATAAAAATATATTTTATTAAGAAACGGGGAGTTTTAACCAAACAAGCGCATTGATAAAGATGAAGCGAGATAATTCAGAGAGAGAAGGAGATGAAAAGTTAAAGAATAACTTCCGGAAAAGTTACGAAGAGCTTTAAGTGAAAATCTTAAAAAATCTTAAGCTTTAAGTGAGAAAAAATTGATCTTTCTCTACCTTACTAAAAAATAAAGATCGAATAGAACTATGTAAACTATAATTTGTCAAGACTTATGGTACCTGAGAGCGTCTTTTGCTTTTTGAAGAAAAATGACGTTGATAGCTTCAGATTTGGCACATCCATCAGCGTTTTCATCAAAGGACTTTGTTTTGCCATCAGGACATGACTGGATGACTCTGTAATATTGTAACAGAATATTATCAACATTTTTTAAATTAACAAAATTATATTTTTTAAGATAGTTATAAAATAAGTAATTTATTTGAATCAAAATATTGACCGGTAAAATATCCTGATTTTGCATAGTTTATATCAGTTTCAAAATATATTCAAAACATTTATTAATATAACTGAACGTACCTTGTGTGGTGAACAATAGTTTGTGGATGGAGACAAAGACTGCATCCTCCCACGACTGCCATATCACAATCCCCTCGTGTTATAGCTTGGTGGGCAAGTTCCAGCGAGCGAGAGGAACTACAGCACCCTTCATCGATAGCAATGGAAGGACCCTTCGCGTTTAGCCAGTATGATATACGATTAGCAAACATGGCCTTACTGCATCTATTAATGTATATAAGTATGAATTATTATTAGCTCTTTAAGTTTATTTTAAAAATTATTAACGTTTTGTGTAATTTGTAAATTTTTATTTATTACATGTAGTGAACATTGCAAATGATATAAACAAACAAAAGATATAAAGTAATGACAGCAATCTTCTAGTCCTTTAATATAAATACATATATTGTAGAATACATACCCTGCTATACCAAGACCCGTCTGAATGCCAGAGGTATAAAAACATGATTTTTCACTTTCAGACAAATTAACCCCGATGTAAACACCGATTTTTCTTCCAGAAATTTGGCCAGGATTGAGTCCTAGAAAAATGAAAGTTCTTACATAAAATAACAAAATATAGAACTATTCTGCTGTCCCTGATTACTAGGGGGTGTTATTAACTAAATATAACGATCAAACGTACTATACGTTATGTCTAATGCATGTGTTCGTCTTATAAAATCTTACCTGCATCGTATATTGCTTGATATGTTTGTTCCAGAAGCTTCCGTGACATCGGATCCATGACGGTTCCTTGACGAAAGTGCACTTTAAAAAATTGTGCATCAAACAATGCGAGACCCGGTACAGTGCCTACGTAATTAATTAGCTCGGGATGATCATAATTCCAACGATCTGTTTTCAATGTCACCGGATTGGACTGAAATAAGTCATTATTATTTATATACATACTAAGCAGTGCCCGCGACTACGTTCGCTTGCTGTGCTGTGGGGAACGGAGTGTCTTAACACTAGGTTTCCTCTGCCTTTCCTGTTGTGTACCGGATTATTCCAAGCGGCAGAAGCCTAGAAGTACTATTCGTTACCAGAGCGAAGACATGAAATTATTAAATATTTCGTTTCCTCGAGTAGGAATCGAACTCTCAACATGTTGCTTGTACAGTCGCATGCTTGTGCGACCACGCTACGACGGGCTTCAAAAATATATGTATGTTATGTGTTTTTTTTTGTAATACACATTTATATTACCAATTTTTAGAAATTTATTTTAATTTTTTTTATAGGAACTGTAAGTTCTAACTTGTTATTAATTTTCATAATTTTAGGTTAAGGAGAAGTACTCTATAAGACTGATTACGTGGCAAATAAAAAAATGCAAATACGAAGCATATACGCTCGTGTCTTTTGATTGCGTTTAAGTAGAACCTTATTTTTAGAACTTTTTAACAATTTCGTCACAATTTTTAGGTAGTTTTTAAGCTATTATATGATACGAATGGCCCATTATTGAGTAAAATAAAAAAAAAATCACGAGCGCAGATTCTATAGTCAGGCTATGTTTGCCAATTTTCTTCAGAGATTGGTTTTCCAAAAAATCGAAAATTCCTACATATTTGATGAATCACTGAAAATTGCTGAACTTACATGGGGCTTAAATAGATAGGTACCGAAGTTCGCTACCTACAGACCGGCGTTGATCCGTCAATCGACTTATACTCTGGATAAATTTTAGATTAAATCAGATAAATCATTCATTCTAAGGTTTAAAACGGCTTACAACATATTCAAAATAGCTTAACTCAATCAATAAATACAAAATGTTTTAGTATTATTACCTTATTATACAGTATATTCGCAAAATCTTTGACACTTTCAGACTCTGGATATAAACCTGACATACCAGATATGACGATTCTTTCACCAGGACTTAAGCCCATTTTATTATCCCAGGATGATTCATGATCTTGAGGTGTGGACGCCATCATTACTGTAGTAAGTCACAAAATAGAACTTTGATCATTTTAATTTAAAAGTGAATATTTTTTTCTTTATATAGGTACGTAAGTTTATTGTTATAGATAATTCACTGTATTTAAAAAATAAATTAATTTTACTTTTTACATCTTTATTAAATAATCATTTGACAAAGAACATTTTATAGGAATTATATTTGTGTTGTGTTTACTGAGCTAATTGCTAGAACTCACCAGTCAACCTATGCGCGTAGAATCGATTGTAATGTAAAAAACGGTAATGTATCTGTTAAAATGTTAAAAGGTCTTTTATATAACACATTTTTCTACTAGTGATCCGACCGTGGATTCACTCTCTTCAAATACACGTTTATTTATTTAATTCGTTCAGTTTGTTCTAAAATGTATTTGCAGCATCCCCATAATAATTTGCAATCTAAAGTTTTTAAACACTTTGGTGCTTAAATTTGTTGAAAATGAAATATACAACCTATATTTTATGATATTAATAATACTATTTTTTGCCTTATAATCGATCAGTACATATTTTTTCAATTATTTATTGTTTATTTTTTTATTAATTTTATTAAGTTTATTAATTTATTGAGGCCTACATGTAATCCTGCGTTCCAATTCTATTTTTTTACTTTTTTTGTCTCCTTTCTTTCATAGCTAGTGCCGACAAATATACCTACCTACCCACTGATTTCATATTTTTTTTTTGTCCAAACTGCCAAATGTGGCCGCTTCTATACTATTAAATGAAATTTATTTTTTTAAAAGTGGTTAAGTTAAATGAAAATATATATGATTTATTAAACTTAATTAAGAATATTGTTAAAATTATATAAATTAGCTTGATTTGCGAATCATCGAAATTTCTTATGAAAATTGCTTTAATAAAGTTAAATACCAGTAAAAAACTACCCTATCAGTTGCTATAGGCTTAAAGCGATTACCATGCCAAAATCCATTCTGATTTGCGAAACAGACAGACGGACAAAATATGCAGAGTAGTTTTTATGCTTCTATTATTGATATATTAACATATATAAAGAATATACATATTTTTTAAATAAATTTGCAGTCAACCTTTTGACATATATACAAGTCACAATATATGCAAGTCACTTGACTTGCATATATTGATTTAAATTATATTTAAATTAAGTAGATTTTCCGTTTCTATAGAGGCAAATGGACTGTAAACGCGAAAGGTTGTGGCTTCAATTCCCATATGAAGAAATTAAATATTTATTTACATATATTTATATATTGAATGAATAATTTAAGGGTGTCGAGACAAGATGCGGCATTCGGCTCATAATAGTGAGTGCCTTAACACTAGTTTCCCTCTGTCTACCCTGCTGTGTGCGGCATACAGAGTGACGCTAAAAAGAATATTTTTATTACTTAATTTAAATATAATTTAAATGAAATATGCATAAAAATTATTATATTTAAAGTTAGTAATTTTGATTATATAGATTATTAAGTACTTATCCGTACATTTATTCTAATTACAGTTTAATAGCTCCAATAATACTTTAATTATTATATGTAAAAAATATACCATAAAATATCTTGAAATTGGATATTTTATTAATGCACTTAATTTGGATAAAATCTAGGAAACCTTTAAGTGCTTAGAGGTATTTCGTTCCTCTTTCATAAGCTATATTTCATTACTTCTTATACTTTAGTTTGACTACCAAGGTTCTACATCAGATGTGCCATTTTTTCAACGTCCATATTCTGTCTGTATCATAGCTTTGGTTTTTCTTGGTATATTGTTAAAGATAACAACATCCCACGAGAATCTTATTATGAGCCAGACATATTTAAAAATAATTGTTTTACATTTTTCTCATAGATATTTCATATACAGACACCGTGGCCACCACCGCCGCATTGTAGTCTCCCATAACAACAGTGAAGTTTGTCTTAGTGGTGTTGTGTAAGGCCCTTGTTATGTCATCATAGACGGTCTCGTCCTTGTCATCAGAGCCTCGATCACTTTCAAAGAATACTTCTTACGTGTCCTAACTTCGACTCGAGCTCATCAAGATAGACGTCTTTCTTCATAAAACAAGCATTATATGTAGCCAAATATAGTCGGTTGTATGTGTGGTGAGTGGATCCTTTCGGGAGTTCTTCGCACTCTCTGCCCCACCGTAACTATGACCCATATCCCATACTCGTCGCGCTGGGCAATGGCGTATTGGCGAGCACAGGGCCAGGTTCTCTTGAACTGGTAACGCTGCTGCCCGTCACCAGCCTTATTTGAAGCCTGGCCGATGGGATGAGTACCGCCATCGTTCGGTCGTCAGAGCCTTGTTCGTTTATCAACAGGATGCATTACGGGCAGGTGATGGTGACAATTTGAGGACACTTAGATATTATGGTTTCCTTGCATCCTACTGTATACTTATGTAGATAGTTCCATTAATAAGACTGCAAAATCGATACTGATTCAAGAACAAGAAAAAGAGGTTAAAGAAATGGGACAACTTATACTTTAGTTGACAGAGTAGCCATTGTATTTATTTCACACCCTCAATAAGACTGAGCATACTGTACTGACTGTCTGTTTGTTTGTTCGCCAATTACGCTAAAACTATTAAACAGAAATGGATGAATTTTAGTATGATAGCCTAGGAAGTGGAGGTTAATTTTTTTAAGATTTCATACCGGTTTTTATTATAGTTTCCTTAAAGAGTTAAAAGCCGAAAAATACAAACTACTTAAAATACCTATAACTACTGGATGGAACTGAATGTTTTTTGGCATGTTAATAGTTCAAAGCCTAGTGCAACTTGTATATTAGTCGGTCTCATCGTTAAATACTATATGTACTATATCTATTTCAGCAATTTAAGTAGGAAAAGTAAAAATCTGACACAATGAAATTACGTCGATTATTATAAGTGAGGCTAAATTATAAAAATCGAATTAAAATTATTAATTAATAAATCGCTTATCTTACTATTTTATTTAATCACAATTTAAAAGAAGAAAGTCAGTAGTTTTTTAATCTACTTTAAATATTATTTTACACGTCAACATTGGTGACATTAACAAATAATAAAGTGCTTACAATAAAAAGTAAGTGTTTTTGGAAAGTTAATTTTGATTGTGAGTTCATAGTTTATAAAAGATAATGTTGTGTTTAGATGGTGTGTGCATTCGTACCTACATACGTTATTTTCATTTATAGTAACTTTAGTTTGTTACTTTCACTTATTATTTTATAAATTATTTTTTTGTTTTTATTTTGTTTATTCAGTTAACTTTCTCAAAGTGTATTAAAAAATACATGAAATAATCTTGGTAAGAAGGTACCAAATATATTATATGAATTAAACTTAAATGTTATGCTCAAAACAAATTAATTGTATGCACATTTATTAATACGTTTCTCTTCATTGTTTTATTATTCTATGATTTATATCGATATATTATCAATTGGCCGGGCAAATGAGGCCGGTCGTGGCGCAGCGGCACAAAGTGTGACTGTAAACCGACTGGTT
>DWAO01004261.1:0-13027 GCA_018230605.1 Heliconius congener
TTCCCTCTGCCTACCCTGCTGTGTGCGGGATACAGCGTGAAGCTGATTTGATTTACCTTTTGCGCATAATAGCAAAGAAAAAGGTAACTCGCGCCGTCGCGAACATCCCTGAAGCACTACAGAAACGAGATAGCCCCAGCAGCACTATAAATGTGTCATTTTATTAAACCCGAAGGGCGCTATAAGATATTTGTGAATACCTAGCCACATACACAAACTAAATAAATAAAAACTTGTACAGTAGGCTCTAAGCAATGTAATTTTAACCCCAGTCGAGCAACGTGCAAACTTGCACGCCATTATATTCATCTTCACTGATAACGCCCTGCGGTCTCTTTCAATATGCGCTCATTTGAGTTTGTTACCGTTCAGCAAGATTAACCGTGTTATATTTGGTGCTTTAAAACATCTATGGAGCGTATTATTTTTTGCACTATCCGTATGACAGAGGATAGGAACAAAAAACATCTTGAGCTGGACTCATTAATAAAATATTTTTTTATTTAAGTGTAAAACTTTACATTTACCTTGTTCCTATTAATTTAATAGTAATATCAGACAGTCAGAACTTCGATAAATAATTAAATATCAAAGGGTTCTAAATATATATATACAGGTGGAAGCGTCAGCGCTCCTTTTACGAGAACAGCATACATAGTAAAATCATTTAAACCCATACCTAAAGAAATTAATCAAGATACCTCAACAGCTTAGATGTAGGATTTTTTTTTTCATTTTACGATGTTTACCATACCTTGTATTTCGTGTGACGCAGTAAAGTAAACACATGATTCTACAAAAATACTACTAAAAGTTAATCAATCAACTTTCAACTTCGCCGCCAATACCTACTAATCTATTTCGGAATGAGGCGTATGCGGCGGTTTCCCTTTGATAAATTTATGTGTGCGTGCGTCGTTTTTGACAAATAGCGTTTTATATTACAACAATAATTTTATTATTTATTTTATTTGAAAAAATCATCTTGATTATTTTTTGTATTTTTAGGAGACACGTAATTGTCGGTAAAAAAGTAGAATACACCATGTATTCTACTTTTTTACCGACAATATTACTCTTCAATATTTCCTAAATGTGCGTACAAAATGTCATGATAGTTGGTTAAATATTTTACGCCTAAAATTTTATCGTGATAAGATTGTAGGTTCGATTATCACTCAGTCATATTTAAATTGTTTCACTTCCCCGCGCTGGTGTACGCGGCGCGGTGTTTATTTCCGCCACTTAGTAGATGTTTGCAAAATTCGCCAATGCGAGACATACACACACACTCAGTGTTTTAAGACTAGTTTCCCGCATTTTAACCTGCGATATGCGGGATACAGCGTGAATACTCACCTACAGTTATTATAATCGCAGATTGATGGACATCCAATTTGTGTGTAATATAAAACTTTTAAGTACTCCATGACGTCTTTTCTATATAAATCTTGCAAAATTGATCTAAATCTGCAAGATTATTTTAAGCATTATTTTTTATTTTCATTATATTTGATATGATTCTAAACTATAAACATGGTTATAGGTTCGATTCCCATTCGGGAGAACGAATTATTCATTACTTGCTTAAAATTTTCTTGCTCTGGTAACAAGAAAGTAAGGGTTACTTTCGTGGCGCAGTAACAAAAGTGTGTGATTGTAAACGACACATCTAATGCCTCAACAATCGAGAAATTGTTCAACAGAATTATTTTTATGGAAACGGAGTGTCTAAACACTAGGTCCAATATGCTTTCTTTGAAATCTAAGATAGTAGTTTTCGAGAGCGACCCCTTTTCTGTCTGTATACGTTATACATACAATAATGTTATTTTTATCATCAATTCTTCAACCACTTATGCTTCTGCTCCATGATGGACTTACGCCCTCAATTTGTTAATTCTAAATTATATAAGACATCTCACCGCGTAAGCCACTGCTCTCGATTGTTTTCCAATTGCAGAGCCACACTAAAAACTTCGCACACTTCAATGAAAGTTTGTTTAGTTTCTATCAAATGTATCAGAGTTGGTACCAACTCTTTTATATATTTGTTGCATTTCACTATATTCTTTAGTATATGTATACATGGTTTTAGTGAATCTGTGAAAAGAAAATAATTAATAATACACCCCCGATATGTATTGTGTCAAAAAAAATATTCTCTAAAAAGTATTAACAAGTAAAAAAGGCTGGACATATATATTTTTTAATCATGGCTAAGAACAATCTTGATTTAGTCATATTTCAAACGAAAAAAAAATCAATAAAGGTTCATCCATTAGGAAGATACTCTATAAAAAGTTTCCCGAATAGAAAAAAATCAGAGAAAATTTAGTGTCAAGACACTCCATTCATCACTCACCATCCAAATACAAAAACTTGCATGCCAATTGGCGGAATTAAACGCCGCGTGTTGTTTGTTTTATATTTTAATTTTATATGTTTTATATTTTAGTTATACAATATCATTCCTACCTCTCAAATGCTTCTCAAAACAGGACCAAGGTATTACGACGTTCTGCCAAACATTCAATAACTTTACTAATCTGTCCATTAGCGAGTAATATATGCTATTCTTCGTCCCGTAATGTATGGCTGTGTTTATTAAGAGACCTATTGTTTTATTTATACCCTCATATTCAATGTTTTGGTGCCACAATATTAATGTATCGAGCTGAAATTAAAATGATTAAAGATTTTTTTTTAAGTTTCATACTATATCCCGCATATAGCGAGTAGGCCATCCGTTCCCCACGCACCGGTGAATACTTGTTGCCAGATCGTGGAAATGGAAATATTAAATATTTTATTGCCCAGAATGGGACCCAAAAACGTCGCGTTTACAGCCACACGCTTGCGACAGTCTGTATGTATTTAATTGGATGGATAGCTTTTACGCTTCAGCTAAGCAAAGTGTCCGAGACAACTCCGACTGCAGTAAGTAAAGTGAAATATATTTATGTAGAGTACGAATAATAAAGAGTGTGAATAAATTTATTAACATTATATCATATAGTCTACAGCCTACCTCGATAAGTGGACTAGCCAAAAATAAAATTATTTGTTAAACTGATTTTTTGAATTGAAATATTTGTACTGGAAAATCTATTTACCGAAGAAAGCATGACATCATTTCTTAGTTATATTCATTTGACCACGGAAACGAAGCAGGTACATGCCCGATAATTAGTAAAATCATTTACTCACCACATCCATATGTAAATCATTCAATATGTCGTCTTGCGTTGTGTTAACTACAAGGTCGAGTAACGCCGGCTGTAGAGTGCTAGCGTATGCTTTCAGCTCCTCCTTGCTGTTACATATTGCCTGATAAAAAACAAATTTTAACTAGAAAAGGCCTTCGTGGCGCAGCGACACCATCGTAGCCACAAGTGGGTAAACGTGACGGTTGTGGGTTTCGTAGCAATGGAAGACGTCGCAGTAAACGGGGGCTCGATTCCCACTCGATGGAATGAATTATTTAATATTTTCATCCCCTCGCTCTGGTAACTAAGCAAAGCGTTGAGTTCCGCTACTCAATAAGTAATGGTCTCAAAAGTTCGGCTGAAAGTGGGGTACGGTGGAAACAGATTTTAACAATAGATTCCTCTGCCGACTTTGACTTTATATGCGAGATAAAGCGTGAAACAAAAAACATATCAAATTAAATTAATTAAATTAAACTAACCTGTGCCAGGAGCCATCTTACATTAATATGAATATTATTATTTTTGATAGTATCTTCCAGTGATTTTCTACAAAGTTCGTCTTCAATACCATTGCGTTTGTTGAATAATGTTTTAAAAGATGCTGTACACGGATGACGGTTTATAATATTATCTTTTACAATCATTTCTTGAAATTGAACCTGTAATAAACATCATTAAGATATACATATTTCAATGTTATTTGTATATATATAAATATTAGGTAAATTAAATATGCTAGTGTGTCATGATCCTAGCATAGTGTCTTTATGTCATATATACTTGTTTATTAACTTGTGACGTGTCTAGTTTTTCGAATAAGAATCATTGATTATATTTGTCATAAGTGAAGATTTAAAATATAAAAAAAATAAAAGAAATATGTAACATATCGAAACTTCTAAGAAGGAAAATAGCATTTTTTTATCCTTTCGCCATTTTAAAAGATTGCTATTTATTTCCAATATTTTTCACAAATTTTTCGTGTATTTGTTGCTCATTCTAGTTGAATGTTTAAGTACGAAAATAGTATTTTTTATAGTCATTTAAAAGCTAGATTATCAAATATGATACATATTTTTAGTTAAGTTTTTATTATAAGCGTGGCACTACGAAAAACATAAAAACCTGACACTATAAATGACGTGACAACACAATGATATGGCCACAATGACATGGCATCACTATGACACGAAAATACAATGCTATGACAATAATACATACGGTGTCGCAGTCGTCGTCGCGAGTCAAATCGTACATATAGGGGTCCTCGGAGAGAGTTCGAGTGAACATTTGAGTGCGAGCACTCGCCATTGTGAGTGTCACGTTCGGCGTTGAGTTACACGTAGCGTGGCGGGTGATGCGCTGATTCTGCATCAAATTTTATTATTATTACTTTTAATCTTGACACTGATCCCGTATGTGGCAAGATAGGCAAAGGGAACCTCTTGGTAATAAACTCCGTTCTTTAGCGCTTTTTCTTGCGCACCGCACATGCTTGTAAATCGGGTAAATATTAAACAATTCATTCATCCGAGCGGGAATCAAACCGCGTCGCGTCTACAATCACACACTTTTGCCACAGCGCCACGACGGCCTCAAAATTTAATGATCTATACTAATATTATAAAGCTTTGGGGTTTGTTTGGTTGAAACTAAGCTTTTCGAATTGGAAAATATCTTCTATATTACATAGCCCACTTATGGACGCAGCTACAAGCTATATTACATTATGTTAATCGATTTGATACCACAGTACCTGCCAAATGTGTCATGTCATACACGACAAGTATTTTTTGCAGAAATAAACTAGTATTAATTTATTTAGCTTCACGTTGCAGCAGAGTATGCATAGGGAACCTGGGGACCTAGTGTTAAGACATTTTGTTTCCAACTTTCCGTCTAATTAGTGAGTAATGGAACTCAAAGCTGCGCTTTCGTTACCAGAGCGTGAAACCCCTCTAGTGGGGATCGAACCTACAACCGGTCTCAAGCCAGTGTTCCATACGTACCCACTGCTCCCTGATGGGTAATTCAATTTGTTTTTCATCTATAAGTTTCATCCACACGTTTGGTTCGAACAGCTTCCTGTACACCGCCGCTCCAGGGTCCATCAGGCAGATGCCCGCCACCAAGCAGTTGTAGTTAGCACAATGGAACTCTCTAGAATTGATTTAAATTATTTTAAAGAATTATTAGGGGTCGTTGTGGCGCATTGGCACAGCGTGTGACTGTAAACGCAATTGGTCGTGAGTTCGATTCCTACATAAAAAAAAATATTTAATATTTTCATTTTCTCGCTCTGGTGATAAGGCCCGGCATTGAGTTCCGCCACTCAACACGTAATGCCTCAAAAATTCGTGTTGTTGTTAATATTCATGTGTGTTAAGTGGCAAACGGAGAATGGATGAGAAGAGGGAGACAAGAGAGAAAATTTGAGGCCAGTGATGGCGCAGTGGCACAAGTGTACGACTGTAAGCTTGAAAGCATGCGGGCTCGATTGTCACTCGAGGGAATGAATTAAGTTAATAAAAATAAAATACCTGGAACTAGCATCCACTTTGTCACGCAACGTGTCACACAATTTACAAACAGTCTTCACAAAATTCTTATCTATATTTTCTTTCGGCACCTAGAAACAATATGATGTGTGATTAGATTCACGAAGCCATATGCTATAGTTGCGGGTTTTATTACTGCTCGAAACAATGTTTGAATTGAAAATAAAAAATAATATATATAGCGCGGTGTTGGGTACCACTACCCGATGCACTGTAAAGTGACTTTTTTTATACTAAATACAATTGTAAATACTTCAACCCTTAGAACCGCCTTATCTATTATTCTTATTACGATATTTAGAAAAAAAAAGGATTCTGACAGTTTTTGTATAAAATTTTATGATCTATAACTTTGATTTTTAATTAAATTGACCTGACTAAATTGTCTTTATAAAGGTTTAAAAGTAACATATTATTAATAAGTAAAACCTTGACCTTTTCAAAGATTATTTGTGAGATATTCAACGCCTTGACGTATTCTGAAACGCACTCTTCATACAGACAATGCTCGGTGGCGCGAGGAAACTTCTTCAATGTGGAGATTATTTCATTCGAGGTAGTAGAAAAAAAAACTTCTACATCACTTATTTTTGAGCTCCTGTTTGAACAAAATAAAGAGTAATTTAAAATAAAAACTGTCCTCAAAAATCTGTCGATCATCATCAGGTACAACTAATGTAGAAGCTTCTCTAAAAATGCCTGAATTGTGTACGAGGTGTGTTTAAAAAGTATCGCGAATTTAGAATTTTTGCGGGTTACGTATATTCAAATTTCGATTTTTTTGTGACGTTATGTTGGTACATACGTATCTCCCTTATGCTGATAAGTTCGGCCATTTTGAATGTTCAGGTAATTGTTAACAGCTGCTCTGCTTGCACGTGTTTTGGTTCGTCTTCGATTTTTACTTATTCAAAAAAAATTGAACAAAGAATCTGTATCAAATTTTGTGTGAAAAACGAAATTAAGTGCGCGGATGCATTTTTGAATGTTGACTGTAGCATGCGGAGAAGCTTCTTTGGACAAAAGCAACGTTTATCGGTGGTACAAAACGTTTTCAGAAGGCCGAGAAGAGTACATTAACAACAGACGAAAGAATTTATGAAGTGAAGGAAATGGTATTGGCCAATCGTCCAATCACCGTTAGAGAAATTAGCGAGGACCGCAACATATCGATTGGCTCGTGCCATTCAATTTTAATCGATAATTTAATGAATCGATAATATAATTTAATGAAACGAGTCGCCGTAAAATTCGTACCAGAATCGCTGCTTGTACAAGACTTCTTGGTCAAAAAACAACACACTAACGATACCGCAGCCACCGTTTTCCCCAGATCTGGCCCCCTGTGACTTTCTTGTTCCCGAAACTGAAAGAAAGTTCAAGAAAGGAAGACGCTACGTCACGATTGACGAGATAAAGACGGGAAAAAAAACACGATACTTTTTGAACACACTACGTATATGTAGACAGATAGACACTGACCTCAGTAAGGGCACAAGCAGCTTTATGCCGCATCGCGAGTGCACGAGCGAGAGCACTCTCGCCCCCCCGCCGGCGGTCGCGGCCGCGCTCATACACATTTGTATGGCATCGTCCCACCACCCTTTTGTGTCGTCATCTAAATTAGAAATATTTTTGCAAGGTGAAAATGGAGCTCCTATTTTCAAAATAAAAAATACACAAAAAATACTTATTCAGTTCTAACTCTATCTATAAGCTTAAAAAAAAAAAATTGTAACAAACGTACAAGCCAGAACTTATGACTTAGTGGTCAGAGCACTTGGACGGTTTCCAAGGGGCTCCAATTGAAATCCCGTTGCGTTCAAATACCAATAACGTAAACACCTACTACAAAAATACTACTAAGCGTTGCCGATCTGCCGCTTTCCATTCTCAAAAAATATACGAAAAAGGGTTATCTCTCGTTCTATTTTACGCAATTCACCATCGCCGCCATTACCTACGACTCGATTTCGTGAATGAGGCGTGTGTAGCGTTATCGCTTTCATAAGTTTGTGTCTGTACGCGTCATTCTTGACAAGTTGCGTTTTATTTCACAACGATAATTTAATTATTTACTTTGTTTGAAAAAAACATTTTAATTTTGATTTTTTTTTAATTATATTTTTTAGAGAGTACTTTTAACTGTGGTTGGCAACGTGTGGTGTGGATTTTATAGAGTACTTAAAACTGTGGTTTGATTTAAACTGGTGGTGACAAAAAAAACTCTGTATACTCACTTGCAGCCATTTGAGCAACCTGTTCTAGTACTTCCAAGTTGTTTCTGGACAGAACATCCAAGTACAGTCTGAAGCAGGTGGCCGTCACTCCGCGCAGCTCGCTCACTCGCGACGGCAGGTGCGCGCGCAACGTCGAGTGGAGGCCACTGGGAAATACATTGATACTTCAGTACTGGCGATGTGTAAAGAAATTAACTAACTTAAAAAAGTTCAAAAAACTGTCTCAGTCAAGCCACGATTCGTCGACCGTATTATATAATAAATAACAAGTATCTTTCCTTAGGCTATTGGTAACTACCAATAACAATAACTGTAGTACAGTCCGCGACAGCTAACCTGAGCCTTGCAATTGTGTGAGTGTACAGTACAATTGACGAGTCGTGGCTTGCCTGAAACTATGTTCTGTATCAATTTCAGGATTGTGATTGGGAAATATCTATAAATACCCGTTTTAATGATGCAGCGAATAAAACTAACAAACTTAAGTTTGCGAGAAAATACATAACATTTCAAAAAATAGTTTAAAAATAAAAAAAACAAAATTCTTACGTAATTTTATCAGCTGTGGCGATAATGAATTCAATTTTCCTCTCTAATTTAGTGTGGCTGTCGTTAACGGTGCCGATCACCCACTGCTCCATGCGTGGGGGGAGCGATGTTAAATACGTTAAAGCCTGTATTTTTTCTTCGTGTGTTGACACATTACAAAATATCGGCCATAACTGAAAGGAAATAGTATTTTATTTTTAACTTAATAGCATGTTTTCGATACCATGTCACATTCCATATAACAAACTGGTCTACTCTCAGGTCCAATAAATCTATAGAAATTGTAGTTTATTTTGCAACTTAACGCCGCGCTTTTTGCCGCGAGCGACAAAATTAAATATTTAATTAACCCGCACAGGAATCCAACACAATTTGAAAATCGCAGTCTTGTGACGGCCTAAAAATTTAAAAAAATATAATAAACTCACAGCCTCAGCCATCTCCACAGCTTGTGTGTTCTTGTCGTTTACAGCTGCATACTGTAGTATGTCAACTAATATGACGCTAGCACTCTCAGCACCGGGAGACAGAGTGATGTAAGGTTTTTCAATTAAACGGTTAAATGTAGCTCTTATGAATGTTCGACAAAATTTTACACCCTCACCTGAAATTATTATAAAACATCCATAGATATAGTATGGTCGAGTAGTCATGGCCGTTGTGATGATTATTAAATTTACTTTGGGAGTAAGGCCGCGAGAGGGTTTAGAACTTTTTTTTATTGTTTCATACAACATCATCATCACATATAGCAGAATGAAATGTCGACTTTGTTCTTTGCCTTGCTGTGTGTATAGGATGGAACTTAACGCCACAATTTATTTACCAGAGCGAGCAAAATGATTCATTTCCTGGAGTATGGATGAAAACCACAACCGTCGTTTCACAGCGGCACGAAGAACTAGATAATTTATTAAATCAATATACATGAAATTATATTTACTATATAATAGTTTAATATTGTACGATTAACATCAAAAACGCGAAACACATTACCATTCAACAAAAATCTCTGAAATTGTTCTCTCGAGACAAATCTCAGAGACACATCCACTAAATCCGTTAAATACTCCATTTTGCTTCCCCAGTTCCGTTCTATAACACCGAGCTCGTGCAAACCGGCTATCCTCTCAAACCAACGCTTAATCAAAACCTCTGAGAATTCAATCAAAATTGGCTCAGTGTAACACTCTAATATGTTTTTAAGAGCAAGTACATATATTTCGTGGTGGCTGTCGAAGGAATATTTCTCAATACCCTCCGTTATTTCTTTGATCGGGTATTGTTCTATAATTTTCTTGACAGACTCTTGTATTCTGTTATAATATGTTTCATCGTGAGATTTGATGAGTGATAAGCAAAACTGTATGTTATTGAATGACATTTGTCTCGGAGACAATCCTTCGAGACATTTTGAAATGGCTGAGAAAAATATCTGAAACATTTTTAAATAACCAATTAATTAGAGCCGTTGATAATTGAAGCCGTCCTGGCGCAGGAGCACAAGCATGTGACTGCAAATGCGACGGTTGCGGATTTTGTTTCTCATGAGGGAGGTCAGGGTATAAAGCAAAGAGCAGCGTTGTGTTCCGCCTCTCAACACGCAATTTATCGAGTATTAGCGGTGAGTGGGGAACGGAGTGACTTGACTCTAGGTGAAAATGTAAAAAAAAATTGGGACAGTGAGACAGGGTCTGGTTGCAATTGTGTTTGTCATGAGTTCGATAGTTACTATAGAAAAAGAACATTGAAATATTCGCCTTTCTCTACATCTGGCTATGTACTTTATGCGCCTTTAATCATTAACAACGTGTAAGATTATTTATTTAGCTTCACGCAATTCCCGCATAGAGCCCGGTAAGCAAAGAAGCCCAGGGTTAAGACAGACCGTATCCCACGCAGAGCAGTATTTCAAGATATTACTTGTTAAGCGATAGTACTAATTTTACACTGCGCCCTGATTTGTCTCTAAATGAAAAAAAATTCCAAACTTACATCCATCGTGTTTACAGATATACGCTGTGCCACTACGCCAACCTCGAATACAGACACAAATTCCAAAATCGTTTTCACAAATTACATTTGAACCCACCGACTGGAAGAACAAACTTCTTCGACATATAAAGATACCAGCGACGTAACGTGGCTTCGCCCGCTTTAACTTATAGTCACGTTGCAGTCAAATTATCTTTACATAAATTGCTCACATAAATTGTAGCCTATGTTTTATTCTGATGTATAAGTTATGTGTGTTTCATCTAAATTCGTTTAGCAGTTTTTGTGTGAAAATGGGACAAACATCCATCTACAGAAACTTCCACATTTGTAATATTAATAAAAAATAACATAAGGTACATATATCACACTCACCCATTTATTATGATTCAATAAATGATTACCAAATGTCTTCACAAAATCAAAAATAGCATCTTTGCAAAAACATTCATCAAACTCTTTAAAAAAAAGCAAAACATCATCCCTTTCTATCATCTCTTTACATTTTGAATCGTCCAATTGGAAAATTACTTTAATATCAATCAATATACACAAATTGATTTTTTTATTTCCATCAAAGTAATATTCTGTTATAGATTTGCAATTTTTTTCTAAATCAAATATTTTTTTTATAAAATTCAAGGCCATTGTTATATTGAATCTGTCATCACTTCCCATTTCATTTATGATTTTTAATACATTATCTATGGTATAATCTATAGTGTTGGTATCGAATAGTTCTATTTTATCTGTGAAAAGATTCCCAGTCGTATTGAATATGTAGTTGTTGTATTTTTTTATATTCAACACTCTCAAAATTATGTTGGGAAGAAACTTTTTGGAGAGTAAATTGTTGGCTTCCAACATCGTAATACATATTTCTAAAAGTTCCAAGATGGATTGATTGTTTGCTGAAAATAAAGCTTTGTTAATTAAAGAAAAATAAAGGCAAAAACAGCGCGGTGTTGAGTTCCGCAAAATCAACACGTAATATCTCGAAAATTGAGTGAGTGTATTAACATTAAGTTCCTTATATCTATCCTGGTATATGCGGGATACATCATGAAGCTGATTAATCATAGATAGCCAAGCGAAAACTTATGAAGAGTCGACTCTTTCAAAACTTGTTTAACTCTAATTCGCTCATTAACTCTGGACAGCTAAACAAATTTCGTCAATAACATTAAAAGCACTAACACAACTCCAAGTTCAATTCAAGTATGACCATCAAAACTAAATTATGCATAATAAACTATTTTTACAGGATTGATTGTGTATATTTTGGTAGACATACAACTTTTTTTGTCCTTTTTAAAGCAGAACCTAATGTTAAGGTACTAAACTAATCACTGAGTTTTCTAATAAAAAAAAAATATATATAGTGTTGAATGGCAGAACTCAGCGCTTCATTTTGTCTTTTTATCAGAACTAGGAAATAAATGTAGTAGTAGGAATTAAAAGTAGAATATAAACAATTAATTCGCCTAAAGTCCCGAAGACTTTTCAAGTTGCTTCAATGGAGTTACATGGAGTTGGGACATTTATAACAAGCCATTTTAAATGGGGTATGGATTAGTTTCAGTTTTTCATTCTGGTAACAAGACAAAGCGCGGCGTTGAGTGTCGGCAACATGTAACTCTGCGGTGCATTGGCTTTGGAGTGTGTTAATTCTAGGCGGTCTCTACTTACCCTGCTATATGCGGGATACAGCGTGAAACCATCTATACTACTTTTTTTAAAAAGATAATAAATACTCACAGTTATTTAGTTCAACAATTAGTAGATTTTCCAGAAAATTCTCCAATAAATCATTCTCATCTGACTTCAGCACCTCTTTAAGAATAATGCAAGCGGTTTTACGGGACTTCATTGATTTCTCTCTCATTATAAACTAAAATTTAAATATTTTTAGCGGCATCTCACTGTAAGATTTATTTTTGTAGATTCGGTTTCCACTGGAGGAAAGAAATATTTTCATTTTATCTCTCTGGTAACAAGACAGGCCGCGGTGCTGAGTTCCGCCACTAAGCACACAATGTCTAAAAAAATAGTTGGCGCTTCGAGAACGAAGAGCCTTGAAACTATGCTATTCTGTGTACACTTAAATTTTCAAAGTTATAAAACTTTCAAATTTATTAAAATACAAAGATATAGATGGCGCTGATTGAAATTGAATCACGCTATCTTTATGTTCAATTTCAAAGTATAAATACATTCATTTAAATGAAGCGATGAATTATAAAGGAAGGTCCCAGAAAGTGACGGCATCACCAATGGTGCTCTTAGACATCTGCCATTCCGGACAATCGCCGCCCTGACTAGGCTTTTTAATGCCATTCTGGGCCTGGGATATCTCCCCCGGGCGTAGAAACCAGGCCTGTTCATCATGATTCCGAAACCGGGCAAGAACCCAAGACGCCCAGAAGGCCACCGCCCTATAACACTGCTTAGCTGCCTAGCCAAACTGTTCGAG
>DWAO01004262.1:0-13027 GCA_018230605.1 Heliconius congener
GCATTACCTGATGCGAAATGCAGTGGCATAAAGCCACTACTTCACGCCGGTTTTATATGCCGCTGCGGTTTTAAATTATTGCGAGCTGGACTTCATAGTGTGTTATTGGAGGAATATAGTCAGGGCATAATGTAATTATACATTTTGCTTTTAAGGTTACGAAAAAAGATTTGTATGTATGTAAAGTTCATGCTAATTTCTTTTAAAGTCGTTCTATTTTAGTATTTGTTTTCTACACAATCTTTCAAACTGGTAATCCAATGTTTTCCAGTACAAACTTATTGTTTAGTTATTCACAATTACGTATTTCTTTATAAAGCATTTTGGAATAATTTAGGGTCATATTCTCTTATATTTTTTCTAATGTTTCTTTTTACTTCTCTGTCCTTATTTCTATAATCGGGTAATGTATAGATAGCTTTGTAAGTTTTTGTTTAGGTTTCTTTACTTTACAACTAGCTCGTTGTATAGATTTTTTGATAACATCAAATATTACTTGTACATCATTTCAATCTTTGTCAATCTCTAAATGAGCGAAACTGTTATTGAGTTCAATATTAAATTCCTTTTTATTCGATGGATGTCTTTTTATATTATTTCTAGCAATTATTTGACGATTTATTTTTGTCCGAAAAGATACTTTAACTCTAACTGATCGGTGATCCGATTTAAATTTCATTTCAACTAATTTCAATCTAGACGAAATGCCAAAAGTGACTATTATATTTATTTTAATAGGGATTCCTATCAAATTATAAAAAATACACTAACAATAACCCGATAAATTTAAATTACATATATTAAAATGTAACACGGCGATATTCCTAGAAAACCCAAAAAAAGGATCCTATTTTCAATGAAATAATCAAACAAAACAAAAGTGTTTCATAAGAATAAACAATATTTTGTATTTGTTAAAGGACAAACCTGTACCATCATCACAACACGCAATCCGCCTCGGCGCCAACTGCTTCCTCCCATGACTCCTTTTCTTCTCTTTAATGCAGAGATTCAATACTCCATCCATTTCTAGTTCACCTCTATCACATCTTATTGTATCTAAAAACACTGTTTTAGCACATATTCTTGTTTCATTTTTATCATTTTTATCTTTAAATATATGATCGACACTTTGCTGAACGAGTTTTTCTATACGACATTCGAATTTAGTTTTTTCTTTTTCTTTAAAATCTAAGGGTAGTTTTATATTTTTTGGTTGTAGATTGAGTTGTGGTACGGCTGGGTCTATGTCTGGTACTTCTGTTGGGTCTGATCTGTCTTTTAGGGTCTGGAAATAGTTATGGCCTGATTATTAATGTATAATCATAGTAAAGTTATGTTTGACTTCTGTGTCGCTATAATACTTGTTAGTTGAAAACCTACTTCAGATATTCTATTTTTAGATCCACGCTATATCCCGGAAATTAAGGAACAGAATGAAAACACTCTGTTCCCCACTAGATATTGCGTGTTATTGCGGGCAAATTTTATTCCTATTCGAGGGAATTATTACAATGATAATCATTGTCATATGAACATCTTTGGAACCCGACACTAAATATATCTAAACTAAATCAAAATTTAATTAAATCAGCTTCACGCTGTACCCCGCACACAACAGGGTAGGAAGAGGAACCTAGTGTTAAGATACTCCGTGCCCCTTTTTTCGCCGAGTTCTGGAAGCCACTCAACACTTGCGTGTTGAGTGGCTTCCAGAGTGGCTTCCAGAACTCAACGCCGCGCTTTGCCACATTTACATTTTAAATAAATATTTCAGTTTCTCAAGTGGGAATCGAACCCACAACTCACTTTCACTTTGTGACAAACCAAACATTTTAGAGAGTATCTAAACATCATACATATCATCAAACATCTGTCTACCCTCAAAACATACCTGTAAAACATAATTCCTCAACAAATAAAATCTATTCCGCACTTCAGTCCTACTCTGTAATAAGGCTCGTCTCTCACTAAGCGCGTCGTCCCTGCACGCTCTCACTGCTCGCAGTTCGCGTGTTAACCGCCTTAGATGCTCCATGCTGCGTTTGCGACTGTTTTGTGATGCTAGCTGTGGAAAGATAAATTCTAATTTAAATATATATTTTTATTTATATATAGAAAATAACAAAGGTCGACTTGAAAACACTAATATAAGACACTTCGTTATCCACGCACCGCCCAGTTTTTGAGATATTGCGCGTTGAATGGCAGATCTCAACGTCGCACTTGACTTTTTACCAGATTCAGAAAATAATAAATATCCATTCCACGATTAGAAATCGAACCCACAACCGTCTCGTTTACGCCTCAATTATATTGTTACATTTATAATACTCTCTTTGAGATGATATTGAAATATTGTCGATAAAATTCCAACACACTTTTGTTTCATCACCACAGTTGAACAGCGGTTCCGCCTATATGAACTATATTATAATATCATTCATTTTCACGATTATTACACATTTTAAATTAAACTATTTTAACCGGATTAATCGCGTATATTTGGTATTATACATTTTTGGAAACCCGACGTTTCGAACACTTCGCAAAATGAGCTGACTGTATCTTCCCTCTGGTATGGTGGGTTTGAGACTTCAAAGATTTTATGAGTGGGTCACAGGTGGTAGAAAGCTTTCAGCCGTCCTCTCTATTGAAATCAAACCCTGTTTATTCAATAGCCTCGCGGATCATTCTAGGAATATATCTGCTTTCCTTAGCGAGGATTAAGGGAGGATAAAGGATGAAGGGTTTATCAAAAATTATGTAATTGCTAGGTTTAACCAGTGTGATCACACATTGTACACACAGCTGACCGTATCAAAGTCAGCTGTGAAATAACTAATTATAATCCAGGCCAGTCGTGGCGCAGGGGCACAAAGTGTGACTGTAAAATCGATTGGTTGTTGGTTCGATCCCCACTCGAGGAAATGAAATATTTATTAACATTTATTTTTTAATTTCTTCGCTCTGGTGTCAAGGCCAAGTGCGACGTTGAGTTCCGCCACTCAACACGCAATGCCTCCAGAACTCGGCGGAAAGTAGGAAACTGAGTGTCTTGACACTAGGTTCCCTCTGCCTACTCTGCTGTGTGCAGATACAGCGTGAAGCTGATTTTATTTTAATCTCAAGGTGCGGTTGTACTAATGTACAACTATCAAATTTCCAAGACAACCACAAACATGTTTTAAGAAAACTTGTAACTTAACCCTCATTGCAACTAACTTTACTCGTGTATAACAATACATTGATACAATTATTGATTTCGACTATACTCTTCGTCGTATCGTAGGTTTTTTATCGTAGGTTTTTCCAATCGGGATAGATTTTTCGTAATATTGTTTTTTAGTATTTAGTTATACTTGAAACCGACCAAGCGCGAGTCGGACTCGCCCACAGAGGATTCTGTAAAAAATGTTGTTTGGATTGTGATTGGTATATACTTTATAGATTTTATGATGCGGTAAATAAAATTAATAAACTCAAGTTTGCGGGCATATACACTTATTTAGTATAAAATGAAGTATTAAATAACTAATAAATTTTCACTTCTCGGATGTTTTCCTTTATTTGTATTGTAAGATCTTACTTCGTCCTAAATTTCGTAACTGTAGGTCTCCGGGAAGTATATTATAGGTTACGCTATGAACTTCATAGAAAATGAAACAGAAACGATACATAAATGCCCATATTTTTTGACTGCGTTGTATTAAAAGAACAATTTCTGTGCTCCAAAGAACTGCAAACCTGAATTTCAGATTGAGACCTTAACGCGTTCCCAAGTGAAATGATCTTGACAAACGGACAAAATAGGCCACTGCGCCATGACGGCGTCATTTTTTAAAGTAAAGAAATTTATTTGATTTTGCCCTCAAAATTTGTTGTATTCAAAGAAAAATGTTAAGCTATACGGTATTTAGGTAGACAGTAAGTACGCTTGAACGGCAAGCGAATTTTTCCCCGCGTAAACTCCGATCCCGATACGAAAGCTAAAGATTCAGCCAATTTGGGTTCTATACATTAATAAAAGACCCCAATAACAATTTTTCAATCATTAATATACAATTTTATTATTATATAGATATAAATTATAAAGTTGACGAGTTTGTTTTTGGCTGAGCACCTTTATCGAAGCGACTATTGATACGAATTCGACAATGATTTTTGTGTCGAATAGTAGAATTTAAGTTGCCTATGCCCACCCTCATATACGGGAAACAGGGTTTTAACTGCTTTTATTAAAAAAAAATACATAAAATAAAACCAATATTAATAATACCAATATTACGTCACTATATGTAATTTAAACAAAATAATATATAATTAAAACAAAAAAAGCCGTACCTATAAGAAAAATTCTAAGAGAAACCGCAAAATAGTTTTATATTACAAATACCGTGTGGATAAAGTAGCACTTTCAATCTTCGTGGGAATGAATGTAAAGGTAAGCTAAGTATCAACTAATATTATAAATCTTTAGAGTTTGTTTGGCTGAAAGCGCTAATCTCAGGAACTGTTCCAATTGAAAGATATTTTTTGTGTTGGAAAATCTATTTATTAAGGAAGAGGCAAATATATGTAGATAGTACAATATATTATTTTTATTTACAAACTATAATATTTTATACGATCGAGTTCGTAACCGTTCGTAGTAGTGGTTTCGACTGCACGGCGATGACGTCAAAAATACACAAAGATTTTGAGGAAAAAAAACTAAATCGAAACGTTTCGAATTCAAATAGCATTAAAATAACTTAACCCCGCGCTTTGCTTCGTGCCAGTGTGAGGAGAAAATAAGAAGCATTACATTCCCCCTAGTGGGGCTAAACCTACTAGTGTTGCATTTAAAGTAGCATCACTTGTTCCCCTGCGATATGACGACGGCCTCAAGATTTTTGTATTAATTTTATTTACATAACCTTGATCATAAATACCATGCTTCTTTTAAAAATAATAAAGTTAGGTATTAATTCTGCATGAAATATTAAATATTTTGCAGCCTCCTGGGATGCCTTATGAGTGTGAAATAAAAATATTATTTACATTGTATCCTGCACATGGCAGGATAAACAGAGAGCACCTGGAGTATTAAGACAATCTAAATTCTGGAGGCATTGTGGGTTGAGTGGTAACACTCAAAACTTAGCTTTACCTTGCTACCAGAGCAGGTGAAATGAAAATATTACATATTTTATTTCCTCGAGTGGGAATTGAACCCACATTCTGTTGTGTTTGTTCACACACTTGTACCTCTGTGCGAAAACTGGCCCTTGTACATAATTATAATACTTGCTAAAATACTGCCCTAAATACTTATTTGGCCCAAAACCTGAATTAAGTCTAAAACTCTACTCTACTCTACAAAATGTAAAACTTTTAAAGAGAAATACTTACTCTATTCTTTATTCTTCTTCTCAATCCTCTTAGAAAGGCCAAATCATCTTCACTCAAATTCAGAGCTTGGACCCTCTCTGAATATTTACAGGTTGGCAAACCAGCTACTTCTTCCACTGTCATATTAATGCCTCGAGCTGTAAGTTTTAAAATAATAGTTTATTGTTACATTCAATTCAAATAATTTTATTCAAAATAAGAAGTTTTTACTAAAGTTGCCTTAGACCTGAGAAAAACCAGAACAAAAAACCATAAAAGTTTAGTTATATATAATATATTTAAACTAGTTCATGAGTTAGACTAAAATATAGTAGATTGAGTAATGCCTTAAATGTATATTAACATTACTGAATAATTAAATATACATAAATATGTTTTCTTTTTACAGTAAATATTAGGATTTTAATTTTATATATAATTATAAACTGTGAACTAAATACCACTGTAATTCTAATCTTATAAGAAAAAATACTTTGACTTGAACCTTTACTCCTTTTAATATAATTTAGCTAGATTAACAACGCTTCTATATAAATATACATAACAATAAGCTCGAAAAATAAAACAAAATAACGCATTAAATATTCATGCAACATTTAATACGCATTTTCCACTGACTTATATTAAAAATAGAAAAACACGCCATAAAAAAGTATTATAATTTCCATAATCACAATAAACTTAAACCAGAATCAAAACATAAGAAAATTTGCGTCATTTACTCAGCTTACTTGTTGATTCTTAGAATTAAGTATGCTCATATATCACTTCCAAACTCTTATAAGAAACGCTTACCGTCTAATATTTCTTGATCCAATTGATAAGAAGGTACTTGTCTCACGATATCATCCATTCTTCATATTTATACATGTATTTAAATAACTTTTACAACAAAAACTTATTTTATTAGAGTTAGTTATAAAATATATGTTATGGGATAGGTTATATATTTGGCTGTCATTTGTCATATGTCAATTGCATAATTGTCAACTGTCAGATGCTGGTAGATTAAAAATGTATCAATAATAGTTATTCGATTATTCATTGTATGTTATTAAAATAATTATAAAAAAATTTAAGCATCATTACTACATATGTGCTTACATTTAGATTATCTTCTGTATGGTATCTTATAAGTTATATATGCATTGAACATTTAACAGATTTACGAGACAAAGTATTTTACGATTTGACTATAAATAGAAGATTATTTTATTATACGAAACATTACTGAAAAATTAAATGTTCATTTTCTATTATAAACAATTAATACAAGCATCATTATTGTGAAAAACTAACTTAAGATCTCTAAGTGCAAAAGATGTTTCTAGAAACTTCAGTAGGTTTCTTTGAATGCAAATAAAACTATTTTCTATTTGAACCTAGACACCGAAGTTAAAAAAACTCAATAACGATAACCAACTTCCACTTCATCAATGTTCAAACAATTAACGATTCTAATAGCTCAACATCCCAATTATATTTAATTCCATTTGAATACATAATCTGTATTTGTTGTTTTATTTTTGTCGATCAGTATTGTTCGGTGCTCAATTATTTCTTAATATTTTGAATTTTTCACTTTGAAGCGACAATTGCTCGTTTAAAGCAATAATTATATTTAAAGTAAGTTTTATTTATATACATAGTTAAAAAAACGTGAATTGATAATTTAAATTTATTTCCATTGTATTATAACTTAGTTGCTCACGTGTAGTAACGATTTTGAAAATTTAAAAATTTAATAAAAGTATGTTCAATATAAAGGCCTTTTGTAATAGTTTTTTTATTATTAGTTTTAATCATGCATTATTTGTTGTCAAACAAATTAATATCTACAAGTTTAGCCCAATTGTATAGAATGTAACAATTTTTATTTGTGAACAAGAATATTTAAAAGTATTAAAATATGTTTTCATTTTGCTATTAGACATTTTAAATTAGGTGCATAAAATTTGTACAAGAATCAAAAACAATGTTAACTATAAATTTAAGTTTCTTACAAAGACTACATACATAATTTTATGACAATTTATAAATATTGTATAAAAACAAACTTATAACTTAATGTATGAAAAACGGTTTTCATTCATTAAGTCAACTAAATCGTATAAACAATCATTTATAAATTTGTTCCTTTACTAACAAAAATAAACACAATCTCACATTGGACTGTCAAAAAAAGATACATAACAAATATATATTTGAGCAAAAAATCACTTGAATATCATAGTTTCAAACCTTATTTATATGAACCACTGTTCTCATTCTGCAACACAATTGGGAGTCTGCATAGTGGATCCATAGATTGAAGTAGTTTCTTCTTATTCTATGATTACTGGAGATAAATCAATATTACTACAGCATAATAATATTTTTATAAACAATATTATAACAATATATGTATATAAAACCTAAATGTGATAGAAATATGAGACAAGTGTTTTGTTAACTTTGAGAGGAACTTGTTGGAGGCAAATAAACTATAATTTGCTAAATATCTCAGCGAGTATTAAATAATCTTGATTAATTTCTAGAATGTACTCCTTTGTGTTTTTATACAATTTTTTCTCTAAATTACCAAGTAAAATAAAAATATTAGCATTTTGTATGGCATTTCAAACATTTGTGGTTGTTGTGATGCAGTAGCACAATATATGACTGTAAATGTTTGTGGATTTGACTCCCATTTTAGGGAACATTTTTTTCATTCAACACTCTAGAAAGACTAATCCAGAGTAGAATTCTGTCTCTCAACACAATGAAATGCTTTATTACTAGGTTCCCTCTGCTAAATATTTTTCTCTTTTCTTAGACATGACATCACGGAGTCGCTACAGTAAGTCTCATGATTGGGATCCAATGCAAGATGATTATAATGACAGGAGCTACGATCCTCAATATCCTGATGATGAGGCAAAGTAAGTATTTTTATTATATTTTGATGATTATAATTGAAATTAAAAAATATATATGTACTTTTATATTCTTATTAGGATAGTATTAAATACTAAACCTACACGCGACTCTTGGAATATGTATAATATTCAAAGAGGCACGGGTTCTAATTCCGCAATGTTTTTAGAAAACATAAAAATTAGATGTTTTCTACAAACAACTTTTATAAGTAGCTTGTTACAACTTATTTATGCTGTTAGCATATCTGGGGACATCTTTACAAAATCAACAATTTTATATTTTCTCAAAAAGTATTTTTCTGCATGAAGTGTAAAATAAAGACCTTAATTGTATTTTTAATTTGTTTATTTTTTTCCATCTGGCACTCCACCAAAATTAGATACAGGAATCATTGGCACAGGTAATTGTAGATTTTAATGAATATGATATCAATAATAGCTGATATGAGGCCGGGATATCTCTGGTAACATCGCAAAGCGCTGCGTGGTTTTCAGCCACTCAACACGTTATGTCTCTCCAGAATTCGGCGGACAGTGTGAAACGGGAGTGTCTTTACTTACAAATTTTAAAAGTTTTAAATGTTATTATAATGATTTCTATTACATAATCTTATTTACTAAATAGTAGGAAATGATTATTTCCTTTGGTTACGTATGTACCAAAATGTCTACATATTCTCAAGTGGGAAATGAACACAACCATCGGGCTTACTTTCACATGCTGCTGTCTCTTATTATGCATTTAATAAGTAAATAGTTTTTCTAGCATTACGCATTTTGTCTATAACACAAACCAAGGTAGGCAGGGAGAACCTAGGATCCTTGTTTTAAGACGCTTCCATTTCCTGTTTTGCGTCGAATTCTCAAGTGTTTCGTATTGAGTGGCAGAACTCAACGCCTAGCTCTGTCTATCAGAGCGATAGAATGAAACTATATAATCGTTTCCTCGAATGGGAATTAAACGCACGACCATCGTCTTTTAATTTAGTAAGCTTGCTAAGCTTAAGCTTAAATGAAACATTATTGCTGGCCCCTCACTTCTTTTGGTTAACATCTATTAAAATAACTGGACCTAATAAGATTTGTTTAATTAATTGAATGAAATACCTGACTGTAAACGCGCTGGTTGTGGGTTTAATTTCCAGTGAAGTGAATAAATTATTATGATCGCTCTGGTAATAAGATCAAAAGATGTCTTATGAAGTTGTCACATTTTTTCTTAAGACAAATCTTAACTTTTACGATTTCTCTATATTTTGGAACTGTGGCAGAAGATCTTAAGATAAATTTTAGGATATTAAAAGTTCTTAAGATATTTTTCACGTTCAGCGGCGACGTACAGCTCGATCATTGTAAACTATACGTAAAGAACATAAGTAAGGCATTGAACGAGGACGGCTTGAGGGCAGTTTTTGAAAAATACGCGACCAAAGTGAGGGTGTTTCTAAGCAGGGATCCTAAGAAAAGATACGCTATCGCATCTTTTGATAGTCCGGGGTGAGTATTTTTTTTACTTTTAATTTATGCACCGAATTTAATAAAACAAACACTTAAATTTAAGGGGAAATTTATTAAAATATAATATTGACCGCTGCATTTAAATCGATTTAGCCGTGTCAGATATTAGCGTGCACAAGTGCGCAGATGAGCAGTAATTTTTTTTTAATAATTGTTTTGGGTTCTTTTACATTGATAGCCATATGGAGACAGATCTTAGTGTCAAGACACTCCTTTTTTCTCGGCCTAAATTTGAAATTATTTGTTGACTAAAATGGGAAAATGAAAATAATTCTGTCCCCTGAGTGCGATTCGAACCTCAACCATCGCGTGTTGACTTTGAAAATCAAATCAAACAATCATTCGCACACAGCAGGGTAGTCAGAATGTTAAGACACTCCGTTCCCCCTTTCCGCCGAATTCTGGAGGCATTGCGTGTTGAGTGGCGGAACTCTACGTCACGCTTTACCTCAACACCACAGTAAAAAAAATCTGAAATATAAATTTAAATAAATATTTCATCTTCTCAAGTGAGGATTGAACCCGCAACCAGTCGTACAGTCACCCTTTATGCCGCTGCGCTACGACTGGTGTCGAGTTGTTTACTTACTATTTTATTTAAAAATTTAATTTTCGCCATTCAAACCGCTATGTTTCTGAAGTTTGGCGGTGCGTGGGGAATGGAGTATGATATGATACAACGTGAAACTAAAAAATAATAATAATTACATTTTTTTTTCTTTTTAGTGAAGCGAAGCTAGCCATGATGAAACTAAATAGGGCTGAACCATTGCAATTAGTTATTAGTATCGCTCATATGGTGAGTTATATTCTAATACTGATTACTGGGTACTGTGTGATTACGCGCCGAATACAAAATCGAGCAAAAAATATGAACCTCTGTACCTATCTATTAATTGCGTTCACTTAGATTTGATTTTTTCTCCACTCCACAAAACTGTAATATCATTCATTATTTTTCTAAGCTAAGCTTGATACCACCACGCGCCTTCCAGATGAAAATGGTCTTGACAGACGCACAACAAAATGATGTAAGGGTTTTCTCCTTTTGAGGTACGGAGCCAAATATATAGTGATAGGTAAACCTCTTGTTTTGCATTGATGCCAGTGCATAAACTCTTTTTTGAAACTCACGTTCAATTATTTAATATTAAATATTTAATATTTTTGTTTTCTTTGCTCTTGAAATCAGGCAAGTCGCGGCGTTAAGTTCCACCACTTAAAGCACAATGCCCTTAGAATTTGGCAGAAAGCGGTTCCCCTGTCCACCCTGCTATGTGCGGGATACAACGTGGAGCTAAAAAGAACCTATAGAAATAGATGGGTTGTCATAACAACCACTCGCTTTTTAACAAAAATTCACGTGCCTTTTATCTTTTCCTTCCTAATTTCTTTATTTTTGTAACTCCGTGGTTGTCATGACAACCCATATATATACTTTTAAAGAAACAATCTATAAGATTATGAGGCCAGTGGCTCATTGGTACAAAGTGTGACTGTAAGCGCGACTGGTGGTGGGTTCGATCCTACCTCGAGGAAATGAATTATGTAATTTGATTTGGTTGTTTTCTTTTATTGGTAATATTTATTTAAATTTATATTTTAATGACTTCGCCCTGGTGTCGAATCATCAAACAGGACTACAGAATTCGGCGGAAAGTGGGGAACGGAATGTCTTAACACAAGGATCCCTCTGCCTACCCCGATGTGTGCAGAATACAGCGTGAAATGATTTATTTACAGAATTATTCGTCTGTATGTATGTCTTTCTTGCTGTTACAACTTTTTTTCCCACGTATAGCACGCTAGGATCAGCAAAGGCTCAGTCTTATAATTTTAAGAATAAAGAATTGGCAAAGACTGTACTGTATTTTTTAAAATTCAAATTATAAATATGCAATGGTACAAACGCTTAACTGTAAACGGGACGGTTGCGAGTTTGATTCCCACTTGAGGAAATGAATCATTCAATACTTTTTTTTCCTCGCTCTACCAGAGCAACAGGACAAAGCGCGGAATAGAGTTCTGCTACTACTACTAACACTGTCTCAAAATTCGGTATTGCATTGCGAACGAAGTGTCTTAACACTAGGTTCTTAGGTGCTCTGGGCCTACCCAGCGGGATACAGCGTAAAACTAACAAAAAACATAAAAATCATTCAATTGGTCGTTATTACAAAGATATGTGAATAAACTGTAATTCCGAAAAAATAAGAGATTTAAAATAGTTGGAACTAAGCGTTGTTAGTTTTATTCAGTTCCTATACAATAACACTACTGCAAAAGTAAGCTAGAATTAGACAAGATCTAGGGCAAAGGTGTTAAGTCAAAATACTATTTTGAACTTTTTTTTTAATATTCTACATTGAACATTCATGTCAAAGGTCATGATTGGTGGAGCTTAATATGGTTAATTAGGTAAAAAAAAATCTATGGATTTATGGATATAATAATAATATTGTTTAACGATATCTATAAAATTAATTAATTAATAATAATTATGATTTAAATTAATATATTTCATCTATAATAGAAAATTATAATAAAAAATAAAGCCAGAAACATTGGAAAATCAAATTTTAAATCTAAATATGTCCATTTTACGGTACTATAAATACCATAGATTATTTTAGAGACGAAAAAAAAGTGCGTTTGTTGTATGAAAGCACCCATAAATATTTATTTTATTCTAGTATTGGTTAGTATTTGTTGTTATAGCGGAAACAGAAATACATTATCTAATAATCTATCTCAAATTTTAACTGTCTTACTATCACGGTTCAAGAGTTGTAGCAAGTTGGACAGACGGCTAGATTTGGATACGGAACGCTAATAATTATATAGGGAACGCTAATAATTATATGTAGAATACAAAAATATAAAATATACTTTAAAGGATATTTTATAAAGTTAATAAGTAATGTGGATATTTAGTCTAAGAAGTTTTTCTTCCGAATCATTTTTTGCTTTTATTAAATCTTAATGCGAACAATGGCAGTAAGTTGCCAGGAATATTAACTTCACTATCATCGGGCTCGCACACGCTGTTAAACTCTGTCGCTAAAGGGTTTTTGTACGGCACCAAGATCTTCAAATTGGACTGTTCAATCGTCCAAAAACCTTTTTGCAAATCAAGTATTTCTGAAGTCCTTTGAAATCACCTTGCTCTTTAACTTCCGTTACAACGAGTCCGTTGA
>DWAO01004263.1:0-13026 GCA_018230605.1 Heliconius congener
GGTTCCCTCTGCCTACCCTGCAGTGTGCGGGATACAGCGTGAAGCTGATATATTTATTTTAAGTCGAACCAAACAAAAATGACCGAAGCATTTCAGTCTACGACAGTCCACGGCCACGGCAATGTACATATTTAGTAATCCAAGAAAGATCAATTCTATTGATAATAGAATGAATGTCATCGTACCTGATATTCTTTCACAATTGCATTCTCTTATATTTTGAGGGAAAAATGATGTCGTGATTTCGGTTCAGGAATCAGGATAACTTTTCCAAAGCGACAAAATAAAAATATTATTAGTTTTCGCTTCGGAAAAGCATGGGTATTGGGTTGGATGGATGTTGGGAGCGACATCTATCCATAAGCACACGATGTAATTTTAAATTCGAACGAACAGATAGCAACGGAGTGTCTGAACATTAAGTTCTTTTACCTTCCCTGATATGTGATATAGATCCTTAGGCTTAACATATAAATAAAAGGAACCTAATAATAAGTTTCTAAGTTTTGAATTTATGATCTCAAAGTCCTACAAATTTCATTTGGATAGTAGTAAAATATCGTAGATATTTTATCTGTTGGGATAGAAATAGATAATTTAAATAAATGATACACGCCTATTTATAAATATAAAGAAATCCATCATATTATTGAAACCGTCATGGTGCAGGGGCACAAGAGCGCGACTGTTAATGCTAAGGTTGTGAGTGCGATTCCTGAGACTCCGGAGAATGAAATATTACTTAGCTCCGGTATTGAGGCCAAGCGCGGCGTTGAATTACGCCATTCAACACGCAATATCCCCAGAATTTGGTGGTGAATGGAAATGTCTTAGTTTAAACGAATTATCATAACACTAGGTCTCAGGTTCCCTCTGGCTACCCTGATGTATGCGGGATACAGAGTGAAGTTATAATATATAATAATAGAAAAGTCCATTATATTATATAGTCAGATATATCACAAGTGTTACAATACTTTTTTTCTATTACGATTTGGAATTGAATTTTGTTAAAGCAATTTATATTTTTATAGTTTTGTTATATTTAAAGTGGCAGTAGTAAAATGGTATTCTTTAAGCTCGAAAATAAAATGCTTATATTCATTTTTATATTTATTACATTACAATGTATAAATATATTTAGTTCGGTATGTACCATCTCTTATATTTGTCATGATAATAGACTTCACATATAACCAAAACTCCAGTGAGGATCAAACCCACAACCGTATGGTGTTCCACTCCTGTCAGACACTTCTGAATGCCCAATAAAAATTTCAAGAATAATTTCAAAAATTTGCCCACAACTCAATTATTACTATTTATGCTCCCAAATTCAAAGAGATTTTATTGTTATTTGTATTTAAAAAAAATTTATGACATTTACCAATAGTTACAGTAAGGTCAACAAGTCGTGGCTGCTATGTAGTTAGACTTCCTTTTGACCTTTCTTCCTTTCATTGACTTTCGACTTCGGAAAGAAAATAATCAAAATCTTAAAGTCAAATGCATCAGTTTCGTACAGCTAAATTTAAAGTGGCCACAATTCATTGACATTACTATGACTAAAAAAGTAGACACTCTATAGTCATTGTCACTAACAAAGTTCATAATCAATCTGTAAAATGCTTGTTTTTTTTAATTTATGATCGATTTATTACAGATTCAATCTTGCTATTGTGCTTTATCCCCTGAATTTAGATTTATAAATTATCCAACCTATAAATATGTACTACCCGCAAAGAAAATAGTTACAAGAAGTACAAGACCAAAATGGTTAAGAAGACTCTAAAATTTCAAACAATTTACAAATAAGAAATTAGGCTTTAATTATCTTTATTAGTAATGTTTATAAATAATTTTATTTTAAAATTCCATAACTTTAATTCTATAAAAGGATAGTTTTTCAATTTATACTAATATTATAAAGCGAAAGAGTTGGTTTGGATATGCATTGATCTCAGGAACTAGTGGCTTAAGACATTATATTTTAGGTGATGGAAATTTAAATCATTTGTTTATTACAGTCACAAACATACATTCTTGCACAAAAACTTTGAACAAATAAATATTGCCCTAATTAAAGCAACAGTGCATTCTAAGAGAACAATATTATTAAAATTTAAAAACATAAGTTTAGATTAAAAAATCTAAATAACAATATTACAGGCCAAACATGTGATAACAATATCAAAAAAAAATAAAGTATGTACGGTCTTGTAAATATGCAGGTACAAGATAAATTTAGTCTTCAATTTAAATATAAATATCACCCTGTATAAGAAATGAATCTACAATCATGTAGATTCAGGCTCTCTTACTACTCTGCAATGAGTCACAACAACGTTTTTTGTTATCAGCATCGATATAAAATAGGCTTTTTTCTCATCTTCCTAAATTACTGAAATATTGAACGGCTTCTACTTACTTTGGTTCGTTTAACTCTCATGGTTTTGCTATAAATTCTATTTATATTAAGAAAAACACTAACCCGTAATCGGACATAGCAGTCAATATTGTAAACTTTTGGACCCCTGACCTGGTTTTATGAAACAAAAACTACTATTATTTGCACGAGTACGCGCATTACGCGCTGAGCAACAACTGTTTAAGTAAATTTTTAATGTGTTGTTGTGACTCTTTGCCTTACTAAGTTATTAATTATTACACATATAAAATATAAACCATAATATGCAAACTTACATATTCATCCCCATTTAGAAATGTTTAAATTAATAAAGTCAGTGCTTTTCAATCTTTTCATACTCGGAGGTAAATTATCATAGTTATCAAATAAATCATTATAAGTCCAAGGGAAAACATGTGTTACACCATTTTCGTCATACATTGTGGTATATTTTTTATCTGTACTATTTGATATAATTTGTTCTTTGTTATTTTTCTCAAAAAAAGTTTGAGTTTCTTTTTTCTTATTACTTTTTGCGGCAACTAAAAATAGAAAACATGATGTTAGTTTTATAAATATGACGGCTATCATGGCACGGTGGCACAAGCGTGTGACTGTGACCCCAAGGTTTGTGGATTCGATTCGATTCCCATTTGCATATAATAAAATTGTATCTGATCACTGTCTGTACATGATAGATATATGAGAATATCTATTTTTGGGTCATGCATTAAACTAATAAAACCTAAAACAATGATTTTAATTCAATGCTGTGCTTTATGTGTCTAGCAGTAAAATGAAAATATTAAACTTTTCATTCCACAGAGGGGGAGTCACCAATAAATTATATTACAGTTGCATGCTTGTGCCCCTGGTTCATATTATTTTTTTCTCTTAAGTATTTTTGCTATCAGTATTGTGGCACTATAAGCAGAAGTGTTGAGAGGTATATACATTTAATATGTGCGTTCCAGCGAGTGCATCTAATTTTTCTGTACATACATCAAAGTGACTGCCATGGAGTTGTTGACAGAATGTCCTTTCTTATAAGTCTTCTGTAGCAAGCAAGTTCCTTAGGATGCTGTTCCAGACTCTCTCGATATCTGATAAGGTTCTTGTGAATTTCCTCTTTGACAGAGAATATAACTGACTTGAGAGCACTGGCTTTTATCCTCCATTTCTGGAGCCATGCAGATATTAGGTCAAGGCCTGCTTGTAGCTGCAATGATGCTGTTTCAGGATTTTTATGACTTGCAAGTATGGCCATATCATCAGCAAATGTTGCAGTAGTATATTCATTCATTACAGGTCAGTCAGTTGTATAGAGAACTGGACCCAGTACAGAGCCCTGTGGAACTCCAGTCCTAACATCATACAGCTTGGATATGGTGTCATCTTGTTTCACTTGGAACAATCTTACCAGATACGATTTCAGTAGCAGGTAGTAATAGTGAGGCAGAAATTCCCAATCTGTGAATTTATTGTATAGCAGTTCAGAGTTTGCGTTTTCAGTTATGTCGGGACTTATAGAAAGCAGGACTGGTGAATGATCTGAGGAGCCATCGTAGCAAGGCTCTATTTTGAGATAGTGATTACAAAGTGCTTTTACTATAAAAAAGTCCAATAAATTGGGAACCTTGTTGGGGTCACTAGGCCAGTATGTTGGCTCTGCAGTGGATGATGTGAAGAGGTTGTTGGAGTCTATCCTCATCCTCAGCTGTCTCAAGGCTCAACACTATAGGAGTGGTCGTTAGTCTCGAACCCCAGCTCACATGTTTCGAGTTCCAATCACCAACTGCCACAAATCGATTGCCAAGTGACTTGAAGTGTTTTGTAAACATTGGCTCGCTATTTTGTGTTTAGGAGGACAATAAACTACAGATATGTTTATGGATCCAGTTTGATATTCAACAGCTATTGTTGTGGCTTGAATATGATCTGTTGCATTATGTGATGTTTGATGTAATTTCTAATTATCACTGCCGTTCCGGCATGGGCTGGACTGTCTGAGTGATTGGTTAGATAGCAACTACAGCCCCTGAAGTTAAATTTTGATATTGAAGTGCAGTGGGTTTCAGATATTAGCAGGATATCCAGTTTATGTTCTTTTATAAGGAGTTCAACCTCATTTTTTTTGGGTGCTAAGCCATTTACGTTGTACGTCGCGATGCGTAGAGTACCTATTGTGTTAACTTGTTGACAAATTGACAAGTTTGGTTATGTTGGTTTGGTTGAGTCATAAAAACTCTCATTTGTTGAAGGATTGTCTCAAGCTTTTCTGTTTGTTTTAATAAGATTTGCTCTAATGGTGGGGCCGTTTTTGAGTTATTACTTGTTTCCTGTAATAGTGTTGTGTTGGTTTCATGTCGTAGTGTTGACGCATACGTTTTTTTTTGTTTGGAAGCTTTCTTTGTTAGTCACTTTCTCGTTCTCAGCATCATCATGACAAGTGCGTGTTGGTTTGATTAATAATTTGTTTGGTGGCTTGTTTCTACGAGTTAGGATTTTCTTGTAGACCTGACATCCTTTGTGCTTTGCCTAATGGGGTCCATTTCACACAACAATATGGATGTAAGCAAAAGTTCTTAGTAAGCCCATATTGTTGACAGTATTGACACTGAACTATGGTCTTTTCCTTCCTAGAATCTTCAATTATGACTAACCGGTGATATATGTGTTCCAGACTCTTGACGGCTTTTTTATTTGATCCAGCAGCTAAGTTAAAAATGTAAGTAGACATTGGCTTTTTTTCACTATCATATTTGGCATTTATAATTTCCCCTAGCCTTTACGTCTGGCTTGTTTTCAGTGAGGTCAACAGTCAGGACATCAAGGCGATTTGCTGTTTGTACAGTGTCTGTGGAAGGAGATTGCGACATTTTCCGTTTTTTTGTATTCCCATTGACTAATATTTTTTGCCATGGTGGGAGATTGAGAATTTAATTATTGACGCTTTGTGTAGAAGACTCTTTAGATTTGGCTTGTGGAGACGAGGGAGGAATAGTATCTGATGGACCTCAGATTGTAATTCAGACTGACATGTGTGCACACTATGACCCAGCAACTCACTAGGCTTACGCTAGCAAACAGCATTTTATAGATACTTGTATGTACCCAGCATTAGTACATGCCACCATATGCTGTACTACCAACATAATTCATTAAATATGAGAATTTTATTTTTATAAAAATTGCAGATATTTTTTTAAAATATATAATACCTTTTAATTTTATTTCATTTAGTGCAAATGGTGTATAATGGGAATATCTACAAATACTACCAAATTTGCACTGTCCCCTTGCAAATTTGCTACATGGTTTCTTCATGCTTTCCTCTTTTAATACTGTTTCGGGATCTATAAAAAGGTTTTATTTTATTAGTTAGTTGACTCTTCAATTTAGTTAATTTGAGACCTAGCCATATTATTTATATTTCCGTCATGTGCCTGCTTTAGCAATAAAAGTCACTAGAAATATTAGTTAGTAGTTGATTTAATGTATCATATTGTATATATCTAGTCACTGTCATAATGTAAAGAAATGTAAAAAATCTAAACTTAGGAAAATTCTAAATAAGTATTTAACTTATACCTTTCCTCATAAAGTTGATATTTTAATTCACATAGAAATTAAATATTACAAATGTTACTTGAATATGTGATTGATTGATTGATGATGATTCTATTTTTTATAAAATATTTATATAATTCATGATTTTGCCTTTTTTCTTATTCAAAATAATAAAGTCATAGAAATACAATTGTAGAAATAAAATAATAATACCTTTAAATTGTTGATAATGCTCGTTAACTAGCTTTTGATGAGGAACACCTTTCATATGCGTTCTTATAATCGAAATTGAAGAAACCATGGTTTTATCACAATAGTCACAATAATATCTTTTACCCATAGTATAAAATGTACGCTTTTTTATATATCTACGAAGAGATTTTTTGAATACAATTTATTGCTCAAATTATGCCAAAAACTAAGTATTACAAAACTTAGTAATCCGTGATGGTTACTAGCATATTAATGATAATTAAATTTTGCCTGTAAAGTTACAAATGTTTAATGTAGCTTTTCATATAGAAATGTTAATATAATAGAAAATTAGCAATCAAATTTTATCTGTCACTTGTCAATGTCATCATGAAAGTTGACCTGTCGTGCAAAAACGATATATATCACAAATAGAATTAAATAAAAAATAATTATTATACATAAATAAAGATATATTAATTCATTATTTACAGAGATATTTAAATTTTGTTTATATAGGCCAAAACGAGCATCGTATTGTGAGGACCATAAAATACTGGGTAATACTTACATAGTTAAATTTACAATGCTCTTTTTTATCTTAATTAGTCGAACGGAATTTTCACATAAACTCATTGCATAATTTTAATAGTTTATTATCAAACTCTTACTTCATACCGTAAATAAAGTAACATTCTAACATATTTTATACTTTTATCCTCTCTCTAAGTTATTAATTACAATACTATAATAATTTATTATTGTCTGTTCAAGTACAACTATATAGTAAACAATGCACAAGCGCGTGTAACTCCACAGGAAGAGGCCAATTTAGGTAGATTAATGTTTAAGAATCTGCAAATCAAAACGATCATAAATAATAGCCTACATTTGTACATAAAAAATATATATATATATCAAATTTTTTAAGAGTTTATACGTAGTTTCGAATTCTCTATAATTTTAATATATAATAAAATTACTACGTTTAATTTTATTATGATTATTTTGGGTAATTTAAGTAATTCAGTATGCGGGGGCACAAACGTGTGACTGTGAACGCGACGGTAGTAGCTTTGAATCCCACTCAGGGGTATGAAATCCTATCCTACCAATCATACTAATAATATTAAGGCAACAGTTTGTGAGGATGGATGTTTGTTCCACTTTCAAGCAACTATTCAATGGATGAAATTTTACAGTAACATAGTTTGTACATTAGAATAACACATAGGCTACAACTTAGGTAAAGATATTGTATAATATATTTTCGTCGCTCTGGTAATGACGCATAGCGCGGCGTTCGGTTCCGTCACTCAACAAATGTGTCAATTCGGCAGAAATTGGGGAACTGGGGAAGTATCTTAATGAGAAACAGATTTTTTAACCACTAGGTCCTAAGGCTCTCTCTATCTAACCTGCTATATGACACAGTATATTACACAGTGTATTGCACTTACTTAGGTGTAGCTAAACCGGCGGAGTTCTTGTTCATGCGGCGTCCATTTCTGTAAGGCTGTTCAGATGCATCGAACAATTTTGATAGAATATAAGCAGATTTGTTTATCGGACTTTGTAATAAAGGTGAAGAGTAAGAATGGTATACGGGAATTTGTACAGGAATATAATCATCAATACGCGTATGCCCTTTGTTATCTGATGGTGTCTGTATAGGTCCAAAATTTCTTCTTGCAGGCGTAGATGGATATTCCATTATTCTATATATTGAACTTCCTTTATTTTGTATTGCATTTGTTTTAGCTGGATTTAGAAAGTAGCTTCGAAGTCCTTCTGGTTGATACAATGGACCTCTTGTGGGATCGTTAGAAATGTTTGGTAGATGAATAACTTGAACATTATTATTTTCTGAAAAATTAAGCTTTGTTAGTATAATATAGTAAAAAAAGTGTTTAAATATACCTATTTGATCTCGTTTATTTTATGTCTTCAATATTTTTAAGATTAATTATAATGCCTGTATTTAAAAAATGTGGAAGTATATTAATTTTTATTATAACAAATAAACTTAATTTTTTTACTACTTTACCTTTCCCAACTTTAACTTGTTTATTTTGTGCGGAATGACTTTGCCTACTTTCTTGAGGACTTGCTGTTTTTGTATCCACCCTGCCTGAAATTATTTCAGACGTTCTTTCTCCTTTTTTGTTTTCCAAGTCTGACATCATTCTCCTAGTTACTATTAAATCATCAAGCACATCCCATGAGTCGTTTGACTCATCATTTGACTTTACTGATTCAGGTTTTGTACTTCTAGATTCTTCTTCTGGGGCAATTTTAGTTTCTATTGAAGAATCAGTTGGATTTTCTAAATATTCAGTACTGTCGTCTTCCATAACTGCGGTAACACTTTCAATCCCAATTGCTTTCTTCTCTTCTAATTGTAGAGATTGTGTACCTAGTTTATTTTCCGGTTCTACGTTACTTAAAATATGTTCGTCATTAGATGATTTAGTTTCTACACCTTGTTTGTCATTTTCTTCGAGTGCTTTTAAATAATGTTTATTATCATCAAGTTGTTTATCAATGTGATTTATTTTAATTATTTCACTACTACTAATTATACTATCAACACTTTTTGAAACTAAGCCATTTTCTTCGTCGGCGTAGACGGCTATGTGTCCTGGCGGTCTAACAACTTGAGAGTCATCTCCTACTTTGGATACGCTTACATCGCTAGCAAGGATTACCTTCTAAAACGATAAAAAAGTAAGACTATGTTTATTTTTTTTATCAGATAAGCAATAAAACGAACTGAAGCTATTTTAGATAAGACATCCACCACATATTACTAAAAAAAGACCCACGTCTCGTGGTAACTTACGTAACGATATTTTTTGAAACAAAAATCAATCAAAAATAGGATTTCCAGGATATAAATAAAAAAAAAAATCGGTTTCACGCTGTATCCCGCACACAGCACAGGTAACCTAGTGTTAAGACAATCCGTTGTCCCAGGACATATTCCTAATAAAAGCATAAAGAAATCTAAAAAACGTCAATTCACGACTACTTTCTGCCCATTTAGAAAAATCATTTTGATAAGAGATAGTAGATACGTCGGTGATTCCCAGCTACACAATAACATGTGTTCAGGCGGAATGCGAAAAGCGCAAAACATATTGTCTTGACACTTTGCAATAGAAATATGCAATTAGAGTTTAATAATATAATAATACTCACATCAACTGGTTTTGATAAGCATGAGGCAATCAGCACATGTATTAATAAAACAGTCTTATTCATTATTGATGGAAATTAATTTGAGCATATTTGTTATTTTGTTAAGATGTTTATAGTAAAGCGCGTACTAACACAATCATACATTGTATTTAAACTTTTTAACTATACCGATTGATGCCGTATAATTCATTTGGGACGCTTGTTTAGTGTAGAAACTGGTTTGCGTCATACAAAATGATTTATGTACTTAATTTTTTTGTAGGAATTTACTTCTAATCTATATTACGAAAGATTGAAAATGTGAAATCGTAAATTTCAAAATACATTGAACATACAAAATGCAATACAATTGAACTAGGTACATAGTGTTAGGTGTAACACATTCTATTAATGCTGATTAATTTTTACGCATTTTAGCGTTTTTAATGACGTAACTAAATTACCTTGATGAAATTAGTTTGATCTTACAGTATGTAATTTTAATTAAAATGTACTAGCATCAATCATGGTATCAAAGTCACATTAAGAGATTCTCCACATTAGTGAGTTATGGACAAGGTAATATTTTTTATGTTATAAAATGCTATTTTATAATAAAATAACTATATAATTATCACTATACTAATTTTTATCTAATTTAAATATATTTAATTTATTCTATTTATATAGTTTTCTTATCGCGATATTATTATTTTTTTCGGTTTTTCTATTAATTTTAATACTGGCCTGTGAATACGCCAAACGGTTCGTAGAAGAATTATTTTTGATTATTGTCCTGCTATGAAAAAAGAATTTTTAGTGACACATTATTTTATTTTGTAATTTTTCAATGTTTCTACAATTATTTAATTGTTGATTAATATTTTTTACTCGATATATAAAAATGGTAAGTAAATTATTTACATAATTTAAAATTATATAATAATATAATAAAACATACCTTATAGTTTATAGAACACAAAATACTTACGCTACCTAAAATTGTTCCACTAAACGAAACGAAAATGTTCCTAATACCGCGAGGACAGTTGAAATTACTTTGTATTTAAAAATAAATATATGTATAAAATTAATAAAACAATAAAAACGTGTGTTTATAATGTAATATGACATATTTTAACAGTACTGGTAAATAACAGTTCAAGAAACCATGATTGTTAATTTTTTTTCTGTCTGTCTTTACACTCATATATTTTGAACCACTGGACGAGTTTGAAACTTGTTTACTTGAATTTCACCATTCAACACAAGCAATGTCTCAAAATTTAATCAAGTACGTTACGTTAGGTTTATTTATTTATTTAGATTCACCAGTGGTAATTACATCAAATTTTACAATAATATTTTTAATTCTAAATTTCTTAACACTAAATGCATTACCTTTTAAGGTGAACACCGCTTGCAACATTGGAGATTAGTACACAAAAGTTTTTATGTTAATTATTGGTAAAAGATATACATATAGTCTAATTACATAAATTTAAAAAGGTCAAGTTACTATAATTGTAATTTGTTATAACGGCAACGGTAAAAAAGACATTAAGTTACTTAAGTAGTATGTGCAAGTAAAAAAAAAATTTTTTTAATTATTCAATTTAAAAAAATACCAAAATAATTACAAACAGTTCGACGGTTTTCTTAAGCGCAAGTCTCTACGGCTAAATTGTTTATATAGTGGCAGATTTAAATGAAAAAAATTGCGTGTAGTAGTATAATTGAAAATTTAATTAATAATGACTTTTTCAATGTCAAGCAATACATATGTAGGTTTATAATATATACTCAATATAATACTCAGCTTCCTGCGTTGGCATCATGCAACGCCTATAGAATTCGTCGGTAATTAGGGAACGGAAGTGTCTTTATGGGAATTTAGTGTCTTAGCTAGGTTCCCAGGTTCCCTCTACCTATCCTTGTATGGATATGGTGTGAGATTAAAAAAATAGTAGTATTTGTGCAAATGTATGTAACCATACCTTACCTGGGGACCTTACCTAACCTACAGTTTTTTTGTTAATGAAAATAGACAAGCCAATAGACGTATATACAGGGAACGTCCCCTCTGGCTATTGTTTTACATATGAAAACGTAAAAAAAAAAGAATTAAAATAAAAATAAATTTGTTTTTTAATTTTGATTTTAATTTAACAGCTAATATCCTTTGAAAAAGATGAAGCTGAACTTCTTTTACAATGAAAACTATTTGTTAAAACAAATGAATTTCATTAATTTTGTTGATCTTTTGAAACGGATAACTTTGAAATTTATAATTTATAATCTATATATATATATATATATATATATATATATATGTATACATATAAATTTGCACTATAGGCGGGTCCTCAACCGTCGGGCGCGTCTCGCGGCAACTGGAAGAACTTAGCTAACACTCAAGAAGAGGAAGATGCCTTCGATTATGTCAAATTTAGAAACCAACCTCAGCCATCGGGGTAGGTTCACATCTGATTTGTTTTATCTTGCCGCGCTAATAATGTGGATTATTCTACAATATACACGATAGTGTATATTGTAGAATAATAATAACATTTGGGAAATGAAATCTGAGATAGACTAGACTGCGCCACGATGTTTGCCAAGAACTTTCTCTAAAACGTTAACATTTAATCTAAAACACCCAAATATCTCTTTAATTTTAACAACGGAACTGTTTAGGCAATTATCATAATTTTGACGTACTAAGTATATTGAATGTGTGATTTTTTATTTTGTTGTTGTATAAGCGAATCTTGGGCTAGGTGCCCAGGTTCCCTTGCGTAAAACAAAAAAAAATATTGTTGAAGCCACCGTGACACAACGGCACAGCGCCCGACTGTGTCTTGTTTACAGTACGGAGCGGAGTTTCTAATTGTGACTTTAATATCCAATCTGGAGAATGACTTTCGATTATCTTAGTTGTGGTAATAAAACAAACCGCAGCGTTCGGCTCCGCTACTCACCACGCGATTGCACATAGTGTTATATGTTAAGACACTCTGGTTCCCACTTTCCACCAAAATCCTGCAACCCACAACCGTCGCTCTTACACTTGTGTCACAATAGTATTTCAATATACATATATCTATTTTAAATATACAGGGTGGTCGGCTCCGTAGCACACATGGTAAAGGGCGCTCTAGGCGGCGGCATTCTCGGTGGTCACGTGGCCTACATGAAGGGTGGTCTCTTCATCGGCATACCTTTCAATCTAATGTTTGGAATGTACATGACTTATTGTCTATATGTAAGTATATTTAACTAAGTATAGAATTCCGCTTTAAAATGTGATGAAATATGGTAGTCTAAGGTTGTATTTCTATTTAAGACAGATATTTATTTATTTAACATTTTCTTAGTTTGATTCTCTTGATAATGAACTATTATTAATATTGACTTCCACTGGACACAAATAGTTTTAAACTGCCTTGTACATGTAAGTTCATATAGAATAGTAAATAATAATAAATAAATCAGCTTCACGCTGTATGTGTACATATGTATGTGTATCGCACACAGAGGCAGAGTGAACCTAGTGTTAAGACACTCCATTCCCCACTTTATGCCGAATTCTAGAGGCATTGCGCGTTGAGTGGCAGAACTGAACGCCGCGCTTCGCCTCGACACCAGAGCGAAGAAATGGAAATATAAATTTAAGT
>DWAO01004264.1:0-13026 GCA_018230605.1 Heliconius congener
ACAAGAATACTCTTGTTAACCCCAGCTTGAAGCGAACCCAGAGCAGTCTCGGGTTTGCTGAGACCGAGCTGCACTAACCAATCGAGAGGACATAACACACCTACACTTTGACAGCCGCGTGCGCTCTCTGATGCGCCGGCCCAGAAAGGTCGTGTCTCAGTCACACAAACGACATCCGAATCTCTATCATCCATCCCATCTAATAATTGAATTATCTTTTCTTCCATCCTTCCTGTTACATTCCATGTAGCTGTTAGCTCCGTGCTCCACCTCCCGCCGTCGCGCACTGCGCGCTGGGCGGCGGTCCCCAGCGCGCACGCACTGCTGCGCGACTCCTCGTGGGGGCTGACAGGCGTCGCTGCGAGCAAGCCTTCCATCTTGGGCCCCCAATTTTATATTGCTCTATCTAAGAGAAACCTCTCCTATATATACGATATATATTATGTATTGTATTCTCTTTCGTCTATGACCTGAGCGTCTGCCCGCAGGCGCGCGCTGCACCGGCGCGGCGCGCGCTGGTGCGTGCCGTTCCCGGGCGCGGACGCGTCGGTGGTGTCGCGCACGCAGCGCCGCCTCTACGACACGGAGCAGCTTCGACCCGCGCAGGTTTGCACTTTTTCGTTGCTCATTCTCACTGCGTGCTGAGTGCAGAATTCAACGCCGCACTCTACTTTGTTACTAGAGCGAGGAAACGAAAATAATTAAATATTAGCATATTTTACTCCTCCGAGGGGGAATCACCAGTCCAGCGAGTCCTTTACCTGCCGCTGACCGACCGGCTGGCGGAGTGGAGGCTCGCCCTCGACGTCGCCGAGACACAGGCTATAATATTTGCAAGCCACTTAAAACTGCCTTCTCCGCTGAGCCTGCAGAGTTAGGAGGTCCTCTGGAACAGCAGGGTGACCATTATCCACAGAAGACTTTCGACGTAGTCAAGAAAGACGCCAACGCAGCGAGCGCAATGTTCCTACTCCGTCCAATCTTCCAACCTCTCCTGAATCCCACTCCTGATCGGTCACGTCGGCTGCTAGTCATTTAAGCTGGGTCTCCCCCAGTTAACCGAGGGTCCCATCTGGCTGAGCAGATTGCCCTGGTGGTATTTGCTCATCCTTCCCTCTACATCCGCTCTAGGGCAAATACACTTCCCTCAGGCCAAATAGTCCACACAACAACGTACCCATAATGCCACCAGAAACTACAGCCAAACGATCAACATTCTGATGCCATGCCCCAGATCCAATAAAGAACAGGATAAGAAAATGTTTCATACTGCTTCAGAAGGAATCAAACCCACAACCGTCGCCCTTACAGTCGGAAGCTCGTACCTCGGCGCCACGTCGTCCACAGTTTAAATATTCACACTATTTGTTACATACAGAAAAATATTCAAAGACTGTCTTCGGCTGATAAGACAGTATTCTACCGTAAACACGATAATTATTTCAAATTTAAATCCCAAACACAATATCTCCAAACAAGAGTATCTTAACACTACGTTTCCTCTGCCCACACCCATATACCAAAAATGGTTATATAACAACAAAAACAAACAATATTAATAATAATTTTATTTAATTTTTATGATATACTTGCGGCCTCTCGCGGCAACGCATGCTTAAACTATATAACTAATAATTTATTATTATTCCTCTGCAAATCCAGGATAAAAATAGCATATAACATTTACGAAATTTCCTATTTACAATGAAAATCTTAAAAATCGGTTCAGCGAAAAGCGGGATATGAGATGAAACTAAAGAATTATAATTAACTTTTCTTTATTAAATTCCAGATAAAAACCTACGTAAAGCTACCATCGCTATTGTCAGCAGCAGCTCTCCTATTGGCCGCAGCAATTTACTTCCTATTTACCCGTACTCGTATCGGTATATGGTTACTGGTTCGATTCCCGGAGTTCTTCACTTTGGGCATGGTTAAAAAGAATCCCCCAGAAGAAGCAGTCGCCGCTACCGAATTTGCATTTGAATTGTATGGAGAAGGGTGGAGCAAAGGCGCAGATGTACATTCTACTGTGCCCGATAAGAGGGTCAAAGTAAAGGTCAGTGATAAGGAACTCTCAACTGAAACATTATTCAACAAATGAAAGTGTTAACTTTTTTTAGCTTACTTAAGTTTTTAACTTAGTGTTAAGACACACCATAGCCTAGCGTGATGAGTGGCGGAACTCAACGTCGCATTTTGTCGCACAAATGAAAATTAAAGTAATTCATTGAACAAGAAATATCCTATCTAACTATATACAATCCAATTTCACATTAAAAATATAAATATATTTCTTTATTAAAGTTAAGCAACTTAATAATCTATGGAGCCAAATGTAAATATATATTTTTATATATAATACAGGTATCGGGTAAAAATCCCGGTTATGGAGCGACCGTCGTGTCGTTGTTGTTCTCGGCCATCACTATACTGAAGCAAGCTGATAAAATGCCTGAGTAAGATATTTTTACATATTTATTTTAATTTTTAGGGATCCTTAGTGCCTAAAAAGGTCAAAACAGAACCCTTGTAGGCTCATTGTCCGTTAGTCTTGTCCGTCTGTCAAGACCACTTATCTCGATGACAAGATCATAATAAGATTGCGTAGAGCTATCGGTCTAAATTATTTCAAATATTCAAGTCCACAGTCCCTTGAAGCTCAGAAAAAATCAAGTTTCTAAGTCAACGCAACCAAATGATATGTATGCATCATTATCAAAACATATACGAGACTTTTGGCGGACCCACAATTTATATATTTCAGTTATGAAATTTGGTACGAAATGGAGGTATATTTGAAAAAAAAAATTATACAAATTTATTAATGTAGTTCATTTCATACAGAATAAATGCATACACCCGCAAGCATAAGTTTGTAACTTTAATAAGTTGTACTTCCCGTTCATCTTGTCCTAAAATTGGTATGGAACCGGAAATTATTCCATTTCCGGAATCTCTTTAACTTTATATAAAAAAAAAACCTCTTAGATTCCGTTATGTGTTTTTTTATTAATTAAATTACCAGGTCATTTGACAATTTTGAATATTTTATCAAATAGTCTACAGCATTCTTCGATAAATTGGCTACACAAAACAAAATTAATATCTCAATTCGAACAAATAAATAGTTCCCGAGATCAGCCCCTTCAATCGAACAAATTGTATAACTTTATAATATTACTACAGATTTGTATATTATAATTAAAATATTTATATTTTAATATTAAGTTATTAGTTTCTTTTTTCACAATATAAATTAAAAATAAATTATGATATATATCCAGGCCCGGCGTGCTCACAACTGGCGCCGCTTTCCGCAACACCGACCTCATAAAGCATTTGCAAGAAAACAATCTTAAATTCGAGATAGTTGATTACGATGAATAATTTTATAGTATTTATTCTGTCTATTCCTGTAAAATTATATTCAAGTAAATGATTGATTTGTCCTTAAAATAAAAAATTACACTTTAAAATATTTTAAAAAATAATTATAGTAACAGTTCCTTGTTATAAATATGATTTAGTAAAGTGCATTGAAATAATATTTTTTTATATTTTATTTTAATTCATTAGAAATTATAGTTATTTTAAATTTATTCGCAATGGCCGTGGATTCTATCTCACTCAAGGAATGCTATTATAAATAAAAGGATATATTTGTTTTTTTTTCATATGGTTAAAAATAACAGGACAACTGTGTGTGTTCCCAATCGGGGAATGAATGAGGAAATGAGTGTATTATATCTAGAGATACTCTCCAAGAGAGGCCTGGATTTTAGTTTTGAACATGTTCATGTAAAGGTTTTATTTTTTAATTTTTCAGGGCATTTTTTATCCAGGATCCCTCTCATACACCCATGTTCCCTCCCTCTTTAGTATAAGATAAATACCGGCGTTAAATTCCGCCATTTAACAAACAATGTTTGGCATTCAGGTGTTGCATTATTTTTTACACAATTCAATCTGCCTTTTCTGATTTTTTGAAGATGAAAAAATAAATAGACATTTATAATATAATAATAAATAAACAATTAATATGGCTGTATTATCCATATTAATTGTTTAACATATAGTTAAAGCCTTCTTACACAAGTGGCCTAAGTCATAAATAACTAAATAAATAAATAGAAGAGTATATATAGATATATATTTAATGTATATTTTCTATACTGGTGTTAGAGTTTCTTATTATCTTATGTATGTATGAAACATCGTTTAGAAATTATTAGATTTAACGAATAACTCTCGTATAAGTCGAAATACGTTGGTACTATATATACTACACTCTATATAATATCGTAGTAATTCTCAATAACGTCATAAACGACTCTGCCTTGACATTCTTAATATAATAGGGTTTTTTTAATAATAGGTTTGATTAATTTTCTACAATTAAAAGCATATTATTAATAAGTAATAATTGTATTTGAATTTAATATTGTTTAATAATTTAACACAAATTGTATTTTTTAATGGCTATAATATAGAAGTGGATTGTAAATGTGTTTTTTTTTATTTTATATCCTATCTTGTTTCTCTTTTTCTTGATTGGTATGAAGATTACGAAAAGCATTTTTTTATTGTTATTATATAAATTATGCAGGACTTTTATTATTATTGAGGCGAGTTTAAACGCGATGCTTTCTTGATGATTATAAAACAAATAGACATTTACACATAGAATAAAATCATTAATATTTTCATTTCGTCGCCCTGGTAATGACAAAGCGCGGCGTTGAGTTCTGCCACTTAATGCATTGAGAATTCGGCGAAAAGTGGGGAAGAAAAAGTCCCAATGGTTTGTCTTTACACTAGGTTCCTAGGCCTCCTCTGCCTACTATGAAACTAAAAATAATAATTATGGAACATTCAGATATTTCAGTATCTGAATTGATATTAAATATTATAAATTATATAAGAGATGTCAGTAAATTGTAAAAATTTACAGAACAATAAGTCGTCTGGCGTGACCGCTTGTCCTGCATAAAATTAAAAGTCAACAAATTGATCTAACTGAAGTTTATCACCAATTCTGTTGTGTATTCATTTCAGTCATAAGATTTAAATAAGAAATGACATAAAAAATTTAGAGTTATGAAAAATAAAAAACAAATTTGGTTGACAAATGTTATATTTCCTTAAAATCTAAGTTATAATACATTCTCTTTACTAAATAAAGCGTTAAAAATTATTATGCACTTAAACTAACAATGACTAGGAACGTTTAGATACTGAGTCACAGATATAAGAATGACGAGAGTCACGTGTCACAGTGTCATTTACAAATGTTACAATAATATAAGATAAATAATTCAGAGATCTCATGTAATACTACAGAATGTAAAGTTTAAAAAAAAGGTAACTTAAAACATTTTTTTTGACATTTCTTTGTATGCATATATAATAGTCTTGATGTTTATGTAACAAAGATAAAACTTACAGATTAAATATTAATTATATCATTATTATATTATAGTCACAGACTGTTAATATGTAGGTAATAAAAGAGTTCCTTTTTTTTTAGATACATAAGTTAATCCTAAAACATTAATAATAATATAAGTTAAAAAAATAAAAGGTCATCAAAATTATTAAAAATGTTTTTTTCTTTGGCTGTCGATAGTCGCAGTCTTCGTTAAAAATATATTAAGGTACAAAAAATATTTTGGCAAGAAATGGTACAGTACGGTCAGCAAGTCGTGGCCGCCCTGGAAAAAGCTATAGATGGTTCTGCAGATTTCATTTTAGGACGTTTCGTACATTTGATTGTTTTCTTCACGAGTACGAGTGCACAATGAGCAAAAGTTCAGAAAACCTACAGGGCGGCCACGTCTTGCCACGGCCGAATCTGACAAATATACGTAAGTATGGGTGAAACCATTTAAAAACATAGAAAATTAAAAAAAAAACAGTTGGTTTTGCGAATTTAACATTTACAAATAAGCAGAAATAAACTGTCTATAACACTTGGGGGATAATTTGCCTTGGATCCCAGTAATAAGTATGTCAGTGATTAAACTAAATATATTTTTTAGATGTTCACTTAAATATTTAAATAACATATTCAAAGCAAGCAATTATAAAAAGGCTTATTTATTTTTTAAGCTAAATAATTGATTTTGAAGTAAACTATAAATATTTTTAATTCTAAGCTAATGACAAAATATTATTTATTATATTACATATTGTAAAGTGTAATAATATAAAATACACTTAACAGCTTGAATTTTTTACATTGCACAATATAAAAAAAATGAATTACTAAAACTATTGTAAGATATCGATTGTTTAATTAAAATATTACAGATTACGTAGGTGCAGAAAAAGCATCTCTATGTTGCAAATGTCCATGAAAATATACATTTTGTAGGTTTCTTTTATATTAGGTATTAATTGGATGAATTTTAAAACCATTTTTGTTTCGAAAATATTACCTTCAACCTAAAAAATTTACAATTTTAAAAGTGAATTTGTTGATAATAATATTTGAATTAAAAATTATTATTAACAATAAATTGTTATTAGATTTTTTTATATTGAACAATTTTTCAATATGGTGAAAAAATATTTTCGACACAAGTCCATTTCTTTTTACAACTTGTCATGAAATGAATAAGATGTAGTTTTGAGTGGAATAGTATATGAAAAATTGTTAATCAATACAATAAAAAAAGAAGAAACATTAAAAAGTTAAGATTGCGAGAAATTAAAAAGAGAAGAATAGGGTTGAGATAAGAAAAGCTATACATATAAATTTGTAACTGATTAATGTAGATCAAAAAATAGAACTCAAAACAATTGCGTGCAAGTGCGTGCTAAAGTAAGAAATGGCTGAACCGATTCAAGTGCAGTTCTCACTATTTTTATATTTAGTATTGGTTTTATTCTATACTGGAGGCATCCATTATAAAGTTTTATAATAACTGTTGGCTACACTCAGAGATGTCAATTAAATCTAAACTTTATATTATTTTCAATGGGTTTATAAATATATCTAAAACATCTTATTTCAAAAATGTTTAGTTTAAAATATATAAACATTGGAATTACTAAGCAATACTATGTTATATTGTTCAGTTTATATATAAAGTTAAGTTTTAAATTTTGAAATATGATAGTACATGTGTTATAACATAAGATAAATAAGATGCAGACAATTAAAATTTAAAACACAATTCTTCTATTAAGTAAAAAGTTCAATAACTTAGCAATTTAAAATAATACATTATATACAGTCTATATATTCAGTGCATTTTATAATTATTTAAATATATTTAAATAATTATCCTTAAGCCTTATATAAATAAGTCTGTTAGTTTGTTTAATTACAAAACTAAATATATGTAATAACATACCAAGTAATATATAAAAATTGGTCCTTATTTATGCATATCTAGATATACATAATTCATTTAATAGTATTTATTTCTTCTAACCTTAGCCAATTTCAAATCTTCCATTATAAATAAAGGATATATGTAACCACTTATAAATTACAATTTAATTTTAATGGAGCAGGAAAATAGAAACAATATATTTTCCAAAACAAATTTATGGGTATCGAGCCCACTACAATCTTGTTTATTTAAACACTGCCCCAATGATCCACGACGACCTCAACATATAAATTTATAAATGTAATACAAATATAAAAATAATATATCACATATAAATGTTAAAAAAATTTGGTTGAGTTATTGGTAATTCACAAAAAAACAATACAAAATTCATATATCATCAGGTCCCAACTGCCTCTCGCCCTCACTCAAAAATATCAACATGGCCTTATAAAGTAAATACAGACCTAACATCCTCTGCTTGTTGCCGTCCCAAGATTTCGCTACTCCGTAATAGTTACCAGTTTTAATATTTTTCAAGTTTTTAATACCGATTGCATCTATAATGGAGGCCTCGTGGGTGTAGGCCTCCACCGGGATCACGTTCTGGAACACGTGGAGACAGACTACGCCTAGATTTTTCGACCAAATGTCCAATATTGTTTGGACTTTCTCGTCTCTTGATGTTTTGAAGTTTTTCTTCCAAAGGTTTAGGGCTTGGTACAGGTGGGCGTAGGGGCGGGAGCGTTTGCCTGCAAGAAATATATAAATAACGTTATCAACCTTCACGCTGTATCTCGCAAATAACAGGGCAGGCAGAACGGACCTGGGAACCAAGTGTTAAGGAACTACGTTCCCATTAAGACACTTCCGTTCCTCACTTTCACGTATTTTGTGTGCGAAATAATGCACAGAGCGAAGAAATGAAAATAAGTTTTATTTCATTTTATTATGTTTAACTTAATTATAGTAGTGAAAATAATTAATATTTCATTTCCCAGTTCCAAAGTCGTAACTACTCTATCATCATCATCAGCCTTTCCTAGTCCACTGCTGGACATAGGCCATCCAGCCGACGCCAGCCACCTAGCTGGAGGACGTCCCACATTACGCTTGCCGAGGCGTGGTCTCCACTCTATATAAAGCCTAATACTATTAAAAAAAGAAGTTTTCCCTTAAAATGAAAAAGTTATGTTTTCAAACAAAATAAATAGTAAATTATCGTTGTAAGATCGAGTCGTAGCATACTGTACTGCAGGTAACGGCGTTGAAGTGATGTTAAATCAACGCAACACTTAGGTATTTTCATTTTACACACACACATTTTTATCTGTCCACAATTAAATACATAGCGAGATTATTCAATTTTCAGTTTAAAAATTTCAAATGTTTTTGAATGTAAAAATTGCGTCTCCGCAACATATCGCGATATACATAGATGTAGGAGGATCTGGGGTCTCGTATAAGGCCTTAAAATTACGTATGAAAATATAAAAAGAAGCCTTACCTTTCCCAACATAAAATATAGAATCGACAAACGTGATCCAAGTATTTAATTTCTTTTTATATCCAGCTCGAGCGGGCAAGTTGTTGGTTACTCGAGGATCGAGTAGTAAGTACGTGAAAGATTTCTTAGAGTTACCCTCCCGCCATATTTTGTTGTTTTGTGAGAAATCATTTTTTATCATATCTTGTAGTTCTATATACGGTGTGAGATTTTTCATCCATTCGTCTGTTTGAAGTGATTTATGTAGTTCTTTTGAATAACCTCGAAGTTCAAAGAAAATAAATATTTATCGACTATTAAAAAAATATACATGTTATTTATTTTATATAAGCAGCGTTGACTTCTGCCACTCAACACGCGATGCTTCCAGAATTCGGCAGAAAGTGGGGAACGAAGTGTCATAACACTAGGTTCCCTCTGCCTACCCTGCTGTGTGCGGGATACAGCGTGAAACTGATTTATTTATTTTTTTTACATTAAAATGTGTATTTTTTTATTTGATCCTTGTTGAGAAGTATTTAATATTAAGCGCGCCTTTTCTAAATTAAATAAACTACTGAAATTTTATTAATTTTTATCAATTATGTTAATAAAATTACATTTATAAATACTTTGTTAGTATTATTATGTGACATAAAAAAATAAAGAGGTTACCTCTACGAAACGGCTTTAATAGAAATCTTGATAATTTAAAATATATCATTGTATAATTTTTCAAAAAACATGTGTAAATAATTAAAAGAAAATGTAAAAAAGAATGACAATTCAACTTATAATTTAAATGACATTTGATATTTTTTACGGATATTATTTATTTAGTACTATGAAGTTTTTACTACTTATTTAGGGATCTTATAAAAGTTTTGTTGTAGCGGGATTTGAACCCGCGTCTCTTTATTTCTTTAGGCTTCCTTTGGCTTTTACACCATTATATAAAAGCAAACGGCATGGCGAGTATGTTTTTAAAGGCTAAGAGAGGAAGACGGATGGTTGGTCTTCAGGAACAGGTATGTGTGGGTTGATGACAGTGGACGAGGCTGTAGAGGTATGCGGAGACCGTCCCTCTATCCTGCGAAGGATAAAGCGTGAAGAGAAACGAAAATTATACTTACATTTGCCACCCGCCTTCTCGACAACAACATTCCGTTTCTTCAGTGCGTGTAGCTTCTTCAAGTACAAATGCTTGGTGTTCTCCGTGATGGGCCCGGGGCTGCAGCCCAGAGCTAGCAGCTCGGCCCTCAGAGTGCGCGCGTCGTACTCCACTGAGGGCGGGAGGGAAGAGAGCGACATTGAACTGTCGTTGGGAGAACTTTCTTCGAGCGGTAAGCTGTGGGCAAATGTTTTATATAGATTATAATATGTAAATTGACGATTGGGAGTTCGATTTTCGAGAAACATATTATTATGGTTTTTTAGCTCTGGTAAAAGACATAACTTTTTTTGTTTTAGCTTGCACATACATGACGATGGGCACCTGGGAACCTAGTGTTAGGACACTGTTCCCACTAAGACACTTTCGTTTTCCACTATCCGTCCAATTTTGGAGGCATTGCGTATTGAGTGGCGGTACTCAACGCTGCGCTTTGCATTGTTAACAGAGCGAGGATATATAAATATTAAATATTTAATTTCTTCGAGTGGGAATAGAACCCACAACACAAACTCGTGCCGTCCCTACGCCACGACTGTCTTCAAAAGTAGACATGGAATGTCTTGAAAATTGTGTGGAGAATGCTGTGTTTTAACACTACTTTTATAACCTACCCTACTTAATAAAATAAGTTAAGATTTTGTTTAGGTTTTGGGGTCTTCTGTATATTTTCCACCGAATTCTTGGGTTTCCATATTTTTTTATTTATTGGGATACTGTAGCGTTTCGCGCTCTGTTCTCTCCGACTTTCCCGATTTGGATACAACGTGAAGCTCGATTAGATTGTTAGAATACTTGAGATATAAAGAAAAAAACTTACACAACTGAAGAAACACGCAGCCTCCGCTCTATGAACACTACATCTTCCTCTTTATCCTTATATTTATATTCCTCTTGGACGTTCGCCAATATGATCGACCCCGAGAAGTTACTACTGACACCACTACTCGACCGCCTGGTGTCTAAACACTCCTCTAAGTCACTACACGACGATAACCACTCGTTAGTCCTATTCTGAACCACAGCCAAGGCTTTATCTAGGTCAATTCTAGAACTTTCTATTGTATTTTCCTTATTTTTCTTCAAACACGTTCTACTTTTATAGTTCTTGTGTATAATACTATTAGGCGATCCTGGCAACGAGAAATTTTCGTATACGCTGTTCCTTTTGCTGTTTTCGAAAGTCTTTTCTAAAGGATGTATTCCACTGATTTCCAAACTTTTGTTTGATTTGCAAGTTTTAAATGTTGTGCTTGTATCGTCTAAAACGTTCGATGTTTTGGGTAAATTCGTGCTGTTCCAGTCAGTGTCGTCTAAAACGTATGTATCTCCTAATATAGTAGGATATAGCTTGTTAATAACTAAAGTGTTCTTATCACACCGGTCGCGCGTCATTTCTGATTGTCTAATCGAAGTGTTTACTGGTACTTCGTCTATGACTGTATATTCGGCGACCATTTGATCTGTTGTCACTAGTATACGTTCTGTAGAATATAGAAAAAATTACAAAATTATTGTATAAATATGTATTTAATGTTAAAAAATTGAATTGAAAAAATTGCTATTTAAAATAAAGCAATAAATTTATATACAACCTCCATTTAAAGATACTGAAGGGAATCAGAAAATAATTATTTATATCAAATAATTTGTTACAATGAGGTTCTGTTATACAGAAGTTAGGATGGTCTACGATTCGCTAAAAAAAACATTGATCTCAGCTTTTTCGTTTATCAGATAAACAATGTATTCGTAATGTAAAGGTATATTTTGTATCTAGCTCTTACGGGCAGTTTTATTGGATTGCGAAAAATTCGTTAAATCGAGCAAATCATTGTATCGAGGGTCATTACATTAAGGTTATACTGTATTACTATTTTTGTCTCTGGTAACAATATGAACGCAAGTTATATATCTACGCTAAGTAACTAATAATATAAAGCTGAAATGTTTATTTGCTTGAGGCGCTAACCCCAGCTACTGGTTCGAATGGAAAATATATTTTTGTGTTAGTGTTTTATGTCACTTAAGAAAGAACACATTCAGACGTAAACGTATTAAATATAAGTTACGGTACCTATAAAAATTTTACATTTTTGTTGCAAGAGTCGGAGGCCAGTCAACTTTAGGCTATATATAGAAAATAATAATAAATCGTGAATTTGAAATATTTAGTATTATAAAAGAAAGCACGATCATGATAATTTAAGCAAGGAATTGAATACAAAGTAGCGGATAAGTGTACGGATGACGGCGTAATAATTAAATTAGGAAAGTTATGCGAGAACCTAGTGTGATGAGATACTTGTGATTTTCTCTAGAAGGAAGGGTTGATTGTCGGATGGCGGAACATAACGCCGCACTTTGTATAACTAGAGCGAGGAAATGAAACTGATTCATTGTTCCGAAAAGGAATCAAACCCACAACCATCGCTTACAGTCAAACGCCGACCCGCCTAACTTTTTCCGTGTTTTTAAATGACCCAGGAGGTCAGTCAACTCTTGGGGCCACTGCTATAATTGTGTATATAAAAAACAGAAATAAATGCCGACAAAAAGGAAACACAATCATCATTGTTTAAGCAACGAGTTGAATACGTAACTAATTGCACGGATAGCGGATGTAATAGAAAAATGTAAACCGTCCAAATATAGTGTGTCACATTTGTAAAGCTTCCGGTCGTTTTGTTTCTTTGCTAATATGTCCCTGTCACTCGTTATATATTGCATAATAAAAAAAGCTTTGAATAGCTTTATGCTGTATCCCGCATTTAGCAGGGTAGGCAGAGGGAACCTAGTGTTAAAACATTCCGATCTCCAATGTTCCTAATATTGCGTGTTAATTGGCAGAAATCAATACCGAATTTATTCTTGATACTAACACGAGGAAAAAATTATGAAAATAATTTATTAATCGAATCCACATATGTATAATTTGATAAATATTACTATTGTTATATGGCTATACTATGGTGGAGGACGGAGCTACAAATAGCTACGTGGAATGTAAGAGGAGGGATGGAAGA
>DWAO01004265.1:0-13023 GCA_018230605.1 Heliconius congener
TTTAAGTAAATATTTCATCTCCTCGAGTGGGGATCGAACCCACAACCAGTCGATTCGCGATGTCGATGCCATAATAAAATTCAAAAAGTTATTTTAACTAGATATTGTGGCCATGGCGTCGCAGTGGCTTAGTATTTAATTTTAACGAGATGCGTCCTAATGTTTATTTTGCTCTAGGAATATAGGGCAACAAAAAAAAACATAATACACTATAGATGCTCTTGTAAGAGAGGCAGGGTAAACAAAACAAAAATTATTGTCATAAACAGTATCTGTCCATTAGATCAATCTGAGACTTAGAGATGATTTAATTATTAGTTATGATATTTACTAATTTTTACCTAAAACCAACTGAGATCCATCTTTAATATTCACACCACAAGCATATAGACGTCGAATTTTTCGAGACAATGCGTTTTGAGTAAAGGAACTCAACACCGCGCTCTGGTTTGACCATCACTCCTGCGTCACGACTGGTCTCTATATTAAAAATAATTACAGTATTGATTTTATAAAATTTAATTATCTTCAGAACTAAAATTTTTAGCCAAATTACATACCATTTCGACACTGAGAAATAGCTTATAATTTTCACATACAAATTAACACGGCAAGTCAAATAAAAGTAATTATATTTTGTATATGAGGCGTGGCGCAGGGGCACAAAGTATGACTGTAAAATTGACTGGTTGTGGGTTCGATCCCCACTTGAGGAAAGGAAACGGAACGCAGTGTCTTAACAGTAAGTTCCCTCTGCCTACCCTGCTGTGTGCGGGATACAGCGTGAAGCTGATTTCATTTTATTTAATCTTTAATATCTCCATACAATGAACTCCAGTAATATCCTAGCACCGTCTATTCACCTATCCACTTATACCAGTCATGTTCCAGAAACCACATTATGTAAAGTACATAGAAACACACGCTTTGCATACAAAACGCGAATTAATCATAAGCTACTTAAAATCGTATTCATCACTGTTATCTTGCATCATCGAATTTAAAGGAGATAAGGAATAGATCAATCTTGCGAGCGTTAGACGACGCATCAGGCTGACATCAATCAAGTGAATAGGATCGATTTCGTGTTTTGAAACAGAAGGTAAAAATGTTCATCTGTTTCAATTAATTTTGGGAATGTGTGTGATACTAATTGTTATTGAGGCTGCGACTACAGGTTGGGTGGGTTTCGGTTCGATCCCCACTCGGGGGAAGAATATGTTTAATATCTTAATTTAATAGCGAGGTAAGGCGCGACGTTTAGTTCTACTACTCAACACAATGCCTCAAGAAATTAGGCAGAAAGTAGGGAACGGATTTTTTTAACACTAGGTTCCCTCTGTCTTCAAAATATAAATCATATCATAAATATCTATATATAACAACAATTTTCCACTATAAGTTTTATGTAATTTATGTTCAGTAACCTAATTTATAGCAGTAAAACAACCTATACATAGCAAAACAGTCCCTACTGCCGGGCAGTATTGAAAATCATATTTCGTCCGACATCCAGAGATATGATCGCGGTTCATGACGTATGACGTAATTTGTCCCGGACAGATGGGAAACGCGGACTATTTGAAATGTCCTTTTTGTATGACGCGCGAAAACACGTACCCACTATGATAGTCAGAAATTGAATTTTTTAACCATTGAAAAATGTAAGTTTCGTATTTTTTTGTTGTTTTTTATGATTTATTTTGGTTTTTGTGATCTGTATTTGAAATATTTTTATTTTGAAGAAGAGAAGAGCGAAGAAATTAAAACAATAGTAAATAACAATGCATTCCCTCGAGTAGCTATCGAATCCACAACTGTCGTGTCACACTCTTGTGCTCCTGCGCCACGACGGCCTCGAAGCTTATTAGATTTTATTAAACAGTAACTTAGTTATAGCTCGGCCTAATAAAAGCGTGTTAAACCCCACCATAATGGCGTAATTCAACCTATTTTAGTTTGAATATGCCTTATAGTAATAAATTTAACTCCAAGTTCGCGATTCTCACTCGTTTTCCATTCACGTTCCCACTAATTCGGGTGATGCGTCTCAATTCTTAGGAGCTAATACACTAAGTGCTTTAATCTACGTTTAAATTTAAATGACATTATGTTTGAATTGGGCTTTTTGGATTATCTTATTGTAAGAATGTGCTTTTTTTGGTTTTACGCCCGCACACAGCAGCGTTGGCAGAGGAAAACTGGGAACTTAGGGTTAAAACACTCCTTTTTCATTAAGTGGCAGAGGGCCGCGTTTTGCCTCGTCACCAGAGCGAAGAAATAAAAATATTAAATATTTCATTTTCCCGAGTGGGAATTGAACTCACCACCCTTTGGCGTTGACAGTTCCACGATTGTGCTCCTGTGTCAAGAGTGGCCTCAAATCCTTTAATGTTTAGTTATTAATACATTAAATTTATTTAAGACAAAATATTAAATATTGTAAAAACCTCGAGCTATTACGTCTTAGAAAAAAAAATTTGTTTTTTTCTTTCAAAATTTCATTATTTTTTAAGCCTAATTGATAATGAGAATAGATACCAAATAGAACAATTTCCTTTATATAATTGAGTTCACTATACTGTAACAGTTCTATCAGAGATGCTTTCATCGTTTCCAACCAAACACCACTTAATCTCTACCAGGACCAATATTAATCAGTGTTGAGTATTTGCAATTTGGCACAAGTTATAAGATTTAAATAATAAAAAATATTAGTTAATATGGTGGAATGTGGGGAACGGTAGTGTTTTAATGGGAACGGAGTGCGGAATACAACGTGAAGCAAAAATTAAAGAAATAATTTCTTATAATTGTATGCCTTTATATGTTTTTTTTGTCGCTGCAGCAATTCTGTAAGCATTTTTTTGACTCACGCTGTTATGAAACGATATGTTATACAAGTGATTTGGTAGATAGAACTTAGTCTTAAGATTTAAGACATTGAATAGCTGAACTTATAAATATTACGAAGAATCATTTTGTTTTTCATATATATTTTTCAAACATAACAGTCCATCTAAACTGTAAGAAATAATCAAATTTATATCGAAATTTAAAATATAAATAGACGGCGGCGTTTGTGAGTTCGACTCCCATTCGGGGGAATGAATTATTATTTATTAATATTTTATTTCTTCGCTCTGGTACCAAGGAAAAAGGTTCAACTACGTAATACGCAATTCCTCGAAAATTCGTTCCTTATCACTAGGTTCTATCTAACTACTCTGCTCGTTTACTGAAAACTATAATAATAGTAAAATATATTGCGTTAAACAATATAAGATCCTCAAGTTTTTTATAACATAGACCATATCCTAGTCGCTCTTCTATCTGCTTGTAGCTTTTAAAGAGACATTATTTCTGTCTAATTCTAAAGTTATTTTTGATTTGTTCATATTTTTCTATTTTTTTTAAGTTTAGCTTTTTTTAAGGCATAAAGAACGAGCGGGATACAGCGTGAAGTTAAAAACAAAATAATTTAATAACATTTTTCATTAATCAAACAAACGTAATTTAATAAAATTGCAATAAGCATCTGATCACTTACACATCAATTCCTTCTATTTACTTACCTACTTGATCATTTTCATATTTCATAATAAACAAATATTTACAAAATATACAAAATTTTTATCAAAATATTTATTACAATCACGATTTACTTACTGAAACTGCAAATATAGTTTATATCGTTTCATAAAAAACGTATGTATGTATGTACGTAGCTTCTATTAATATTGATGTAATTGCTATAGTTTACAAAATTCATTTGTTGAAACGGTTTTTATGAAGTCTATTTGGCTTAGGTTTTTTTTTAACTATTCTATACATGTACACAGTGGCCAGTCATGACGCAGGGGTACAGGCGTGCGACTGGTTGTGGGTTCGATTTCCACTTGTGGAAATATTTAGTATTTTACGGAAAACTTAATATTAGGGCCCAAATTCCCTCTATTTACCCTGCTAAGAGTGCGGCATACAGCGTGAAGTCAATATATTTAAAACCAAAACTCTTCCGTTACTGATGGACTTATAGACAGCGCACAACCGAAGCTACGCGGCCTAGAATGTTGAAACTTGGCATGTACGTTATTTACGGAGTGTCGGGAAGCACGAATTCCTAAGGGATCAGCAAGAAACAGGATTGTACGTTTTATCAATCATGGTAACGAATGCCATGAAATAATACTATAATTTATATAAATAAAGGGGTAGTTTTATCTTAAAACAATAACTCAGCTTGCGAGACACCTTTTGTTATAATATTCATTAAATACAATATAATATGTTTTATATTACAAAAAAAATTGAGCATCAGTATCTCGAGGAAATGAGAACGGAATAAAAAACACACACAACAAAACGGGCCAGGTACATCCGGCCGGAAGCACGCGGGGTTCGCTACGAAATCAGAACGGATTGGAACACATGCGATCACGTATTCGGAAATGGAATTTTAAATGTACATTGTGTTTAACGCTACCACAGCCTCTGAGCTGGCTTTAATAGTAATTGGAGAATGGGGGCGCAGGGGCACAAGCGTGACTGTAAACGCGACAGGTTGTGGGGTCGATTCTCACTCGAGTGATTTAAGTATTTAATATTTTTGCTCAGATTACAAGGCAAAGCGCGGTGTTGAGGTCCGCCACTTAGCACGCAATGCCTCTAGAATTCGGCAGAGAGTGGGGAGTGGAGTGTATAAACTCCTCTTTGCCTACCCTGCTAAATGTGGCATACAGCGTGAATCTGAGAAAAAAATCCATTATACACTATATAGTACAATATATTTTGTAAGATATGATGAAATGCTAATACTGAAATCGTTTTAATTTCTATAAGATTAAAATAATGATAAATTATCTAAACCAAAAGTCAGCCGTTCTAGGCTCAAGCCTACTTAAGCTTGGTAGTAAACCAAACAAACATAATTCATTTCAGCCATTGAGGCCATCGTGGCGCAGTGGCACAAACGTGTACCTGTAAACACGACGGTAGTGGCTTCGATCCCCACTCGGAAAAAACAATTATTATTTATAAATACTTTCATTACTACGCCCTGTTAAAAAGGCAGAGCGTGAAAAGGCGACGCTGTTGAATTCTGACACTCGACATCCACTACCTCAAAAATTTTGCGAAAGGTTGAGAACGGAGTGTCTTAACACTAAGTTCCTTCTGCCTACCCTTCTATATACGGGATAACGAGTGAAATTGAAAATTAAAAAAAAATAAATGCGTATTCGCTATATATTTCCTTTCCAACTCTTAATACAAGATATCCATGCCAGTGATGCAACGCGCGCTCAGGGAGCGTAAATCTGAATACGCAACGAAAGCAGGGCGCTATTCATTCAAGACATATAGAATATTTAGTATTTGCGAGCTGCGTGTGTACTTTAACACCTGTCCATCGAGAAACATTTCAATTTTTCTCATATAAACGAGACTGCGATTATATTTTTCTACGCATTTCTTTTGTAGAGCAGTTTAAAAAATTATGATTCCGCCAAGAACTTGTGTTTTATATTAGTTAATTCGAGGCCAGCCGTGGCGCAGTGGCACGACTGTAAAATCGACTGGTTGTGAGCTCGGTCGCCACTCGAGGAGATAAAATATTTATTTAAATTTATATTTTTATTTCTTCATTGTGATGTCTAGGCGGAGCGCAGCGTTGAGTTCCGCCATAGAACACGCAATGCCTCCACAATTCGGCGGAAAGTGGAGAACGGGGTGTCTTAACACTAGGTTCCCTCTGCCTACCCTGCTGTATGCGAGACAAAGGATGAAGCTAATACCTATCACACAACAGGGGAACAGGGGAACCTAAGTTACCCTGTTTAAACGGTCATACCTCACTATAGTGTTTCCGCATATATACGTATACGAGTATAAATAAGGCTAAGTAAAATAAAGATAATAGTGATTATTACGTTCCATAATTTAACACACAAAAATATTTTTTTGGAACGTTATGATTTTATCTAATATTATAAGCATATAGTATTATGCAATGAAACCTTTCTCTTGAATCATTTTATCTATTAGTGAAAACCACATCGAAATCCGTAACTTATTTTAAAATACTTCAGTGTATATATATCCCAAGACATTTTTTTTACCGCGTAAAGATAAAATTTTTAAATTTATATAGTTTCAAACAAAGCCAGGACATATGGTAAGTATATTAAAAAATAATTAGCCTTTAAATTAGCTAGCAATCTCAAAACAATATTAATTTACAAACGAAAAACAACATACAACACCAAACGCGAGGCTAAATTTAAAATTCCCGTTCCGTTCAACGGAGCCCGAGAGATTTCGGCAATTTCATAAGAAACCATACCAAATAATTTTCATTTTCCACACACATACATACACAACACACAATCTTTAACAATATTCCGTTAGTATGTTCGAATAGCGACAGCCGCCTCGGGGGGTTTCGGTTGAATTTAATAAATCTTCGCGATGTTTCCTCCTCCGCTAAATGGGCTCTGGAAATTCGATGAAAGACCTGTTCTCATAACAACGTACCCTCAAAGGATAAAATGAAATATTTCCGTACGTACGTACACCAAAAAGGCTTTGCTTTGCTTTGCTTTAACTAAACGGTGTTAAAATGTGTACGTGATTTTGCGTGGCAGGGTGTAGGTAGCTTGATGTGGCTGAATGCTACGCTTACATGCCGCTCATTTAAATTAAAATAAAAAGGTAAAAGGAAAAATGTCCTACTCTGTAAATATTTTTTATAATTATTATTACATTCATGATTCTTTTTTAAAGCCAGATGTATTGTGGGTTTGATTCCCAATCCATGGAGTCAAATATTTAATATTTTCATTTCTTCGCTCTGATGACGACGTATAAACCGCGGCGTTGAGTTCCGCCATTCAACGAACAATACCTCGAGAATTCGGCGGAAAGTACGGAATGGAATTGTCTTAATGCGAAATGAGTGCCCCATGTGCGGGATTCCATTATTTAAAGCAATACATTAATATATTATTAAATTATAATAAAAATAACTATAAATAAATTATTTAAGAATTTATACATCGCATCATGTAAACTTATTCGACAGAGCCCTCAGAGTTTCATACGTATGTTAGTATTGTACGGAATTTCAGGTATAATATAAGATTGTAATATCATTCAAAAATATTTTATATGGGAATTTACAACGCGTTTTACCATGTTAAAGTGCCTTTATGTTGTATGCTATTTATGGAAGGGGAAACAAAAACCTAGGCTCGTATTTATAAGCCACTCTCAACTGTGATATCGATCTTGAGAGCGATATTGAGATGGCGGTTTCTTTCGTAGACCTACGAAAGTGGCATCTCAGGATTTATAAACACGGGCTCTAATTTCAAGGAATCCGGTTTTCACTTTCCGCCTGGATTCATGTGATAATTGAGTGGCGGAGAGATAAAAATAATCCTAAGAGGATTGTGGATTGTACCCACAACCACAGTTTTCATAGCCATATTAAGATATCTCTATCATTTATTGAGTATAATATTAGTTAAGGCCAGTCGTGGCGCGTAAACGCCATAGATTGTGGGTTCGATTTCTACTCGAAATATATTTATATTTTAATTTTCATCGCTCTAGTAACGAAGCGCGTGGCGTTAATTTCAGCCACTCTACACAAAATGCCTACAGAATTCGGCGGAAAGTGGGTAACGGAAGTGTCTTAATGGAAACGCAATGTCTTAACACGGGGGTCCTATATTCAATCTGCCCACCCTGCTATATACAGAATACAGCACAAAGCTAAAAATAATCTATGAGGTCATTACCTAGCAAGAGCAACTAACTACTAATTAGTTTTAATTACAGTATAGTGGCTTCTAAGCTCGCATTAAATCTCTCATAATCAATAAATATCATATTTAATTTGAGAAAAAAAACTATGTTTTCACCCAAAACTTTAGTAACAATACAATACTATTTATTATATATTATTTATAGGTAAATGGTAAGATATTCGAACAAGTGGTATACCTGGGAAGTATGTTCAGTAGAGATGAAAGATACGAGATGGATGTGGAAAGACGTATTGCTGCCGGTGAAAAGGTTAACACGCAATACCTCCAGAAGTCGGCGGAAATTGGGGAACGGAGTGTCTTAATACTAGGTTCCCTCTGCCTACCCTGCTGTGTGCGGGATACAGCGTGAAGCTGATTTATTTGAAATATACATACAAACAACTATCAATTTAACATAATAACGTAATTAAAACATCGAAATCCATTAATATTTAGGAAAGTCGATTAAAATACAACATTATTGTAGTTTTGTAATGCGAGTAACTTTTACGTTTCGCCAAACGCAATTAAGCTATTCTGGAGGACAATTTATGACACTACCGCCACTTAATGACTAAAACCGGTGCATTAATATGACATTAACGAATGTTTTAATGACCATTATATTACTTTTGAGTGGTATAATGTGGAATATAGAATGAACTCAATTTTACAAGTCGTATTTTGTTTTAATTAGGTGCAAAACAGGAAACCAGTGCAGTATTTTATTACCATTTTGTTTATATTTTGTTTCATTGATTCGATACGCATCGCATCAGCGTTAAGTTCAGCCACTCAACACGCAATGCCTCTAAAATTCGACAGAAAGTGGGGAACGGAGTGTCTTAACACTAGGTTCCCTATACCTAGCCTGCTGTGTGCGGGGTACAGCGTGAACCTGATTAGATTTTTTATTTATTCGATACTTTATTATTGGAAAACAAAGTTATTACTTTTTGTAATGAAAAATCTTTTATTCATGGACCAAATTGCGTTATTTCTAATGTTTTTAAGAAATAACAGTATTTTTGTATTGTATAATTTGTTCGTGTATTAATATAGCACAAGAAAATGCCTTTAAATTGGCTAAATCATCGTGTACACCTTCTGGCTAACACATAATCTGTGCTAGAACAATCTTATACTGCTAATCAAAAGTCAACTATGCTAATGTAATAAATGAAATACGACTATACTATATAACAATGTTTTTAACATTTTTAAAATGTTATTCCACACTTAGGAAAGAAAAATACTTATTTAGAAAACGTACAAAAATTTAAACGTAAGCGGGACTCGAACCCGCGCATCCGGAGACCGACCAGGTGCTCTGACCACTGAGCAATACGTTCACGTTGGTTGTTATAAAAAAAATATCAGGTATTTTTTTATATTTATAGTTGAAATTAATTTAATTTAGTTTATTATTTTTAAAATTTAATTTAAAAGACGTTTGAAGTATATAGGAGAGGAGGCAAATAGGAGTTTCATTTCGACTTGAGGAAATTAAATATATCCTCGCTCTCTTTTTCTAGTTAAAAGAGAGCGAGAACATAATAATAATTGAAATAATATAAAACGCATTGTCTCGAATCTTAGTAATAGATACCTCTGTATACTCTGATACATGCGGAAAATAACATAAATGTGTAAAAGGAAATGTTAATATTACTAGTGTAGATTTAAGAACGTCTAAAATATATATTTTAAATCGAAAGATTACAAAATGGAGATCTAAAAAAAGCCAATTTAATTAATTCTTATTTATCTATTAAACGTAATTACAATTAACCTTATTTGTAAATGAAATATACAGTATAAATATACAATATAAGAAAACATTTTTAAATATAAAAAAAAATATATGAATCATTTTACCACCGTATTTCAGGAGTGCCATTAAAAAAATTAAAAAAATATGCTTTTACAGCTTAAACCTGCGTAAAACTTATTACAGTAAATTACATTAATGCCTTTATTTCATAATGAGATATTATTATAGCGAGGTATTAAAAATGCAAATTGGCGTTTTATTACGCACAAGCAATAAACGATTTAAATCCGCATATATAAATATTATTTACTATTTTTGTATTATTTTCATATATTTTCCACATTTATTAACTCATGACACATGTGAACAGACTTATTTTTCTGTCTTTTGCAGAAAATTTAGTTATTGAGTAGCGGAACCTAACGCCGCATGTTGTCGAAACCAGAGCGACAAATTGATATTGAAATAAAATTAGTGAAGACTGCACCACAAAATACCACTAAAGACTGTATTATTTATGTACGAGATATTATTAATAATAAATGTAATTTAGATATTCCATAATCATCTTTAACGACCATTTCGTATACATAGTAGTAAAATACTCTTCTTTGATGCAGCTGGAGATACAACAGCATATGTTGTATTATTATTTTTTAGCTTCACGCTGTATCCTGCATTTAGCAGGATAGACAAAAGGAACCCGGGAACTTAATGTTATGACGCTCCGTTCCCATTAAGACATTTCCGTTCCCCATCTTCCACCAAAATCTGGCGACATTGTGCGCTGGATAGCGGAACTTGTCGCATTTTTCATACCTGAGCGAGGAAATTAACACGATGATCACAGTCACACGCTTGTTCCCCTGTGCCACGACTGGCCTGAACGTTGTAATATTATTAATAATTATTATTTAGATATTTCATAATAATTATTTCAACGTACATTTTATCTAACCACAGCAAGAAAATAAAATATGAACAATATAGTACCACTAAAAGGACGTATTATTTATATACGTGGTACTATTAATAATAAATGTAGATACAGCTGTGGACAACCCTTGGCGCTTTGCCACTGACTTGTTACTTGAGGTATATGTTTTGCTGGAGCATGACGGAGACGTTTAATTAATATATGGAATCTTACTAGAAAATATTTTAGCTTTACAGAGATATTGTTGGTTATTTTGATAAATTTTGTTGTATACATAAAGTAAATATTGTTATAAATTATATACAAGTGACGTCTGCGCAGACGACGAATGTGGATTCGATCCCTACTCGGGGGAATATAATAATAATTTCAATTTCCCGCTCTTGCAATACAAAGCGCGTTTGCTGAATTTTGCGACTCAATTTGCAATTTGATTTTTTTTTAAATTGTATATTGATTTTTTTCTATTTTTAAGTCATTGGAAATTGCGGAATATTGTATAGAAATTTAAAAAAAAAAAAACAAGGCAAGGTCGAACTTGATCGCCAAGAATTTTGTACCATTATCTAAAAAAATGGCAAAAAAATCATGTCATCAATCATGTATGGGAGCTAACTTAAATATTAGGTGTACTAGTGTGAAAGGAGCGTCAAGAAAGATTTGTAGAGAAGAAGGAAGAAGGAACAAGCCATTTTTTTTTTATTTGGTTGATATGACATCTGTCAAACAAGCTTAAGAAACTTCAAGTCATTGTACACATAACATCATATTTTTAATAGTGAAAAAAATTTTGTACTGGAAAATAATGGTTTGAGGAAAGCATTATTTTTTTGTTTTTATTTGAAGAAAAGTGCTGCATCGAATGATTGTCGAGGCTTATGGTGATCATGATATAGAGGTTTCCACGGATCAGAGATAACGATTTTAATGAGCGGAATTAAGAATGAACAAAGAAGACCTAAAAAAACTTTCAAGATGCCGAATTGCAAGCAGTTGTGGATAACGATGATACTTTCAATCAAAAACAAATGGCAAAAATGTTAAATGTTGCACAAACAATATCTGAGCGTTTAAAAGCCATGGGAAAGATGAAAGAATGTGGAAAATGGCTGCCACATGAATTGAATGACAGGCAAATGTTAAAGCAAAAATTCACATATGAAACGTTGCTTCTACGATACGAAAGAATGTCAGTATTGCATCGAATTGTGACTGTAAATGATCAATGTATTTATTCTAAGAATCGCAAAAGCAATAAATCTTGGGTAAATCCAGGAGAAGCATATACGTCAACCATAAAGCCTTTGGCGGGATCAGAAGATAGTGGCGCATCATGAACTTATAAAACTTGGCGAATCTGTTAATAGCCAACGCTATCGACAATAAATGATGAATTTGAACCATGCATGCACAAAACTCATCAAAGATACTATAAAACACTCGGCTGGGAAGTGTTACCCTCCGGCTGGGAAGTGTTACCCTATCCGTCGTATTTCCCAGACTTGGCTTCCGACTTACTTACTCCGACTACTTTTTGTTTTTATCTATGGGTTACGCATTGGCTGAGCAGCATTCTTATTTCTACAAAGAAATTGAAAGGTGGGTCTCCGAATGGTTTGCATCAAAATCGTATTGTATGTGTGTGCCGTATGTGTGCTCGTTAAAAATAAATGTTTTAATGAAAAAACGCTCACTTTTTACGATAACACATAGTTTTTATTTTCTTAATTTGATTATCTTTTTTTGTATTTTATAGCAGCAACAGCAAAACATATTCTGTGAAAGTTTCAACTATCTAACTATCACGGTTCATGAGATACAGCCTGGTGACAAGCGGACAGCGGGGTCATAGTAATAGTCTCGCTTTACTTTTTGAATACAGAAAAAACATTAAAATTATCAATTATCTTTTTATATTAACACTCAACTGCGATAAATGCAACACTTCGTAACGATACTATGTATTTTTGTAGCTGTGGTCATCTTGTATTTGTAATACCAGAAATTGAGACCAAAATTTCAAGTGAACCAGTCAACAGAAATTGAATAAAATCATTTCAGAACACGAAGAAGTCAAGTTTCATAAAATTGTCTAAAAACAAACTAACTTGAAATTTACTAACAAATAACAAGAACAATATATACGACTTATTGCGGTAATAAGAGAAGCAGTGCCGAAACATATCTATGTCTAGACTAAGCTTTCATTTCTGATAGTTAAGCCTGTAAAAGGCACGTCATACATTTCATCCGAATAATTTTCATGTGCTCCGAAATCCTATTGCCGGTTGAAACGATTCTATAGGCTTTAAGTAGATTATAAAGTACATAGTTCTATGAATTGGACTAATTTCTCCTTTAAATTGCATTTAAGTCCCGAGTTGCTAGGCCAGTCGTGGCGCAGCGGCACGAAATGTGACTGTAAAACCTGACTGGTGGGTTCGATCCCCACTCGAGGAGATGGAATATTTACTTAAATTTATATTTCCATTTCTTCGCTC
>DWAO01004266.1:0-13023 GCA_018230605.1 Heliconius congener
TCAGGTAATGCCGGGCCCCGGCGCCCAACCCACCTTAAAGGCCGGCAACGCACCTCCTCAACGTAGCTCCTCTGGTGTTGCGCGGGGCCGTGGGCGGCGGTAATTACTTACCATTAGGTGACCCGAACGCTGGTTTGCCGTGTGTTTTCTAGAAAAAAATAAATAAAAAAAAGCGTATGTAGTTGGTACGAAATTTTCTCCAATTTGTTAGTTGTATCCGGTGAACCAATTCCTATTCTGTGCTATAATTAAATATATACTACATATGATAAAATGAAATTTCGGCTATTAGGGCGTGACATTATAAATTTTACATGAATGGCATGGTTAATAAAGTGTAAAATTTTTATATTTGTTATTGTATCTAGCAAGTAGACGACTGGTCGACGGAGCTAATAGAAGTTGAGCATCGGGCGAAGGCTGAGGCTAGAGCTCTTCTATTCGTGCTGGACAGCGAGACGCGCGCCGTCGCTGCCAGCGTGGAGGCGGCGCACCTGGCGGCCGCCCCGCGGGACCTACTGCTGGTGTTGAGGCCTTACTCCCGGCACCAGACCATCGGCCGAGAAACCATTTCGGACCAGTAAGTAAATTCGTGAGAAATTCTTGCATTATTGCGTTAATATATTTGTTTATCGCTCTTCTATTTCTCGTAGCATCAACAAACACTAATTGGTTCGTCGCACACAAGCCCTCCGCAGAACCCGGCACATCATAGACTGTCTAATTGTAAGATAACGGTCCACTATACTCTCAACTGCGGCTCAGTAGGAGGTACCAGTAGAACTAAGCAGATTGTATCCAAATTGAAAAGTGGGACCCACTAGTAGAATAGTTATATCTACATTGTTTTCAGAGAGTACATAGAGCTATCGCGGGCGCGGGCGACCCTGCAGGAGGCGGTGGAGCGCCGGGGGCTCCCTGCGTTCACCGACATCCCTGCGGCGCTGAGGTGCGCGCGGGCGGTGCTGCGCGGCGCGCGCACCCACCCGCGGCACTCCCTGGGCAACACCATACTGCGCCTCAAGCGCGTGTACGACGCGGCGGGCGGCCGCAGCGCGCGCCTGTCCCGCGCGCGCGCGCTGGAGGCGCTGCGGGACGCCACGCGGGCGCCGCGCGACCTCGCCGACCGCTGCCTGCCGCCCAACGCAGACGTGGTGGATTTTGAGACATTTTGCGCCGCGGTTGCCGAACTAGCAGCCGATACAGGTAACCATTACAAAATAAGATGAAAAAAAATTTACATTCAATTTCGACAAACGATCCATATTAGTGTTTCCTAATAGTGGCGTGTATTGCACATGTATCGATTGTGATTATTTGTTGAAGGTTCGCAAAGTGCGCGAACTCCGTCGGGGTCGGGCGTGGCGGCGCGCGTGCGGCGCGCGTTGCGCTCGCTGCGTGATCTGATCACGTCGCCCGCGCTGTCCGCCGGCCCCGGTGCGTGCGGGCAAGCGTACCGTTACTTACACCTTGTTCGTTCGGCCCAAAAAATACGCTATAACATGCATTAAGTCTTACATTATTGACAAGTGCGTATAATAAATATCTGTTGATTCATAATAATGTGTTCAGAAACAGAACCGTGTCGCACCATGATAATATTATATCATTCGTTAAACTTTGTGACATTGGAGACTAATTTGTCACTAATGTAAGCTTAAATAGAGAGAGATTTTTATTTTAAAATGTAGATGCATCCTGTAAAAGTAGTACATTTAATCAGATTTATTTATTGCTGTGAGCAATTAAGGATTTATTTTAGTCTTTGATGTGTTGCAGCTTATCGTAAACACTTGTTTATTCATACCCTCACAATACCAGTGCGACCCGCCCGACCTCGGTGTCGTAATTAAATATTAAGTCATAGATGTGCCAGGAATGTGGCTAAAAATAATGTCGAATGCACTGTAAACCTGCAATCTATCAAGTCACGTTCGTTGAATACTTGTGAATTTTGGCCGTGCGAGAGCCGTCTCTACGTGAGAGAACGTAACGGTGTGCTTAGAGCGCTGTCTTCACTCTATACACATATATACATGTATATATACATTTCATTCATTCATTCATTTTGTTCTGCAGCTGCGTTCTCGTTATCTGTTTTCCCTCGCTGATAAGATTTTCAATTGTAACCCATTCGACACAATAACTGTAAACATCGCTTTTTTTATCTTATCATTTAAACTTAGCTCGGACTGTCATCACTCGAGTCTCATTCTGCGTACGTGTTTCGAGTTACGGTTTTTGTCTTGAAGAGTTTTATTTCATGAGTTGATGGTTGCGTTTTTTTTTATTTTTCGCTAATTATACTTTACGTTTTTCACGTAATATTTATTTTACTTTTTTGTGTTTATTAAAACATTTTTTTATTATTTTACTACATTATATGTGTATAAGAATATACACGTATTGTAAATAAATACAGATAGAAATTTTGTATATGTGAAAATCAAGACGTCAATGTTTTTCGGCAATTTTTTTTTAATTTAAAATATAATTCCTTTGTTATAGACTTATACCACATTATTTTTTTGTAGCTAGAACATTTTAACATTATAGCTAAATTAGCATTAAAGCTAGAACTAAAAAAAAAATATTTTTGCAATTTTATTTCACGCTTAACATCTAAAGTAATAATATTTTATTCAATTCATAAAATGTAATGTTTTTCCTAAATAAATACTGATAAAAGCGTTTGGTTTTAGAGTATCAGTCGCGTCACTCAGAGTCGGACAGCGCGGAAGCGAGTGGGCGGGGCGCGGGCGCGAGCGCGGCGGCGCGCGACAACGGCCTCCGGGTCCACAACCCGCGCCTCCGGGCCTACGGACAGAAACTGGCACTGTTCATACCTAAGGTGCGCTGGTCATTCGTCATGTGGACTATACTCTTATTGTTGGGAATTAGAGTTGTACATGTTATTTTTTACTAGAATTATGTGTTGTCAGATTTAATATACTATATATTGTTATATAACATTACTTATTGTGAGTTCAATTCCTGCTTGGGGAAATTAATTGTTTAATATGTTGATTTCTTCACTGTGGGAAGAACTAAAAGCGCGGCGTTAAGTTCCACCACTCATTATGCAATGCCTAAAAAAAGATTTCGAAGTAAACGATGTAGTATCTTAACACTAAGTTACCCTTGCCTTCTCTAATATACAGCTTGAAAATAATAAATATATAAATTCCAGAACGGCGGCACCAGGAGTGCAGTGGAGGAGAACACGTCGGCCGCGTCGGGCAGCAGCGGCGAGGTGTTCACGCCGGGCACGGAGCGCCGCTTGGAGCGCTTGCCCGCCATGCTCGGCGCGCCCGTCCACGATGTGTATCTTGGCGGTGCTTTCCCTGTAAATATATATTTTTTATGACATTAACATAGCAGAAAATACTTTACAATCCATGGATCCATAGTGCAGGTGTGTGAAGGTGTTGTTGCAGGGTGACGAGCTCATAGCAGTCCCTGGGGCTTGCCATATAGATGAAGATTTAACCTCCGAACTAATTATGTTAAAACATAAAATAATCATAATAAACAATTCCTTAGTGTGGGATAGCACAAAAAAATTTTTACAAAAAAAACTCCTGTTATTAATCAACTACAGAAACAAACCATAGACTCAGTTTTTGAACTAAATTGAGAATTTGAGATGAATTGCTATTATTTAGCCAATATCTATTTTATATATTTTAATATATCTTTATAGATTAATGTACCTATATTTTTTACTTTCAATTATATCGGTACTATAATCATAATTAAATAGACTAGATTGTATTTTATAACGACGAATATTACTTTCAATTATTGAGAATTACATTTTAAGATCAGGTGACTGACTGGTCTATTATTATTATAAAAAAGTTTTGGATTTTCTAATTAGTGTAGGAAGCCATAAAATTGGCAAAGTGCATAAACATCCGCTGAAAAGATTTATTCTGAACGTTTGTTTTGTTATTTTACTTTAAATTAGGCGACTTATGCCTTGTATTCTTAACTTAATCAAGTTCACGCTGTATTCTGCACAGCAGAGTAGACAGAGGGAACCTATTGTTAAGACACTCTGTTCCCTATATCGCGATTTGCCTCGACACCAGAGCGAAGAAATGAAAATATAAATTTCATTTCCGCGAGTGGGGATCAAACCCACAACCCACACACTTGTGCCTCTGCGCCACGGCTGGTCTCAATCTTAACTTAATATTAAATTAATTAATATTCATAATATACATTTAAACATATAATTAATATGTTTTTAAATTCTAATTATAAGCATTTTTCTTCGAATAAAAATCATATTCTAGTTTTATTATTCGCATAAATTTAACCATCGATGACATAATGAACCAATAAAGGATCGTCTATATACAGTTTAATAAGATTACTGATGTTAACATTTACTATTGCGCGTTGTCAAGGCTACATATTACATATAAGGGACAAAGATATCCACTTACATGAAACTAGGCTAAGTAATAAAGTTACTTTTAGATATCAATGGTATAATAATAATAATTAAAAAAAAATAAACAAATCAGCTTCACGCTGTATCCCGCACACAGCAGGTGCCAGAGCGAAGATATGAAAATATTAAGAAATAATAATGCATTTCCCCGAGAGCGGATCGAACCCACAATCGTCGCGTTTCAGTACTCTTGTGCCACTGGGCCACGACAGCCTCATAATAATATCAATATTCAAAGTTGAATTCCTTTTTTGTATGTTTAGTTCGTAATAGCCAACTTCTTATAGCGTTATTGGTTCACCCACTCACGCGAGTGACCTAAAAACCTGAATGGTACATCGATAACTAAATGTTGTTCGAGATAGTAATACTTAACTACAAATTTCTATAATATTAACTAACGAGTTATTGTTTAACGTTAAGGAGAAAGTTGTCATTTAACACACCAAGATGGCGAAGTCGTCAAAAATTTTGGATGTTATTTTTACGATTCACAATTTTGGTGCTCGCGATGACGTCACGACTTCTCTTTGTTCGTGTGCCAAAAATATAAGTATTCAGACATAGTTATACTTATATCTGTTTTTACGGTAAATATCACATACCAAATAATAAGATGTAGGTACATTATCGTTTACTGAATGGCCTGAGTTAAGTTAGCAGCGAGCGCACACGTTCCACTAACTCTTGTTAGCATATTGCGTTACCATATTATTTGTATTTTACTACTTGAATAAATAAAAATCATAAATAATAATTTGTAAGTCGTGGCGCAGTGGCACAAAGTGTGACTGCAAAATCGACTGGTTGTGGGTTCGATCCACACTCGAGGAGATGAATTATTTATTTACATTTATATTTCCATTCCTTCGCTCTGGTGTCGGGGCAAAGCGCGCCGTTGGGTTCCGCCACTCAACACGCAATACCCCCCGAATTCGGCGAAAAGTGAAGAACGGAGTGTCTTAACACTAGGTTCCGTCTGCCTACCCTGCTGTGAGCGGGATACAGCGTGAAGCTGATTTACTATAGTTGCACTACCATACACCTAACACCTATTTGTTCGTTTCTTTAAACAATAAAAGTGTTTAAATTGAAGTATAATATTTACTAATTGACTAATAGTTTTAGAAATTGTGAAATATTTTACAAACAACTCCTTTTTATCGCGTCATTTCGAGGTCCACTAACTTTGTTTTTTGTAATTTTGCTGATTCATATAAGGTGTCACACTGTGAGTAATGTCAGTTAAGTGAATTAAAGATTTCTTTTAGATAATATAGTTGTTACATATATCTATGAGTAAATTATAATGTTTTTGATTTTATTTGATAAAATAAAATTAAAGTACCTATTGACTTTGTTATTTGTTTAGGTCATTATGTCGTTGATTACCCTACGTTAGTTGTAAATTATGCTGTATTGATACATAGTTAATTTTTTATTCATCTTTGTTATGATGATATGAATATCGATTATTATCACAGTTTTTTAGCATAACTGGCTTCACGCTGTATCCGGCATGTAATAGGGTGGTTAGATGGAGTTGTGCTAAGACACTTTGCTTAATACTTTCTGCGGAATTCTGGAAGTATTGTTAAGTGGCGGAACTCAACGCCACGCTTTGCTTTGACATCAGAGCAAAGAAATGAGAATATTAAATATTTAATTTCCTTAAGTGGAAATCGAATTCACAACCTGTTGCGATTACAGTCCATTAACACAAGTGTGTGACTTAATTATATTTTTTACAACAGAATATACAACAATTTTATACAATATTTTCAATTGTTTCAGTCAAACAACACCCGACCAGAGGAAATATTGAGGCGAGAGGGCTTCACATATGTGGTGCCTCGCGTGAACGACTACACGCGTATGTTCTCAGCGCCCGCGCGCCGCACCGCACCAGCCCCTGAATCCCCTTGTAGGGATAAGAAGCCCAGATCCGATTGTACCTCACGCACCCCAACCTCCCCTAAATCCCCTCGGCCCCAAAGTGCACCTTCCCCGTCATCTCCCCATTCGCCCCTGGACATAGTGTTCAGAGAACGCGCCCCAGATGCGGACCGACCTGGTGACAGGCTCAGTGCGTCTGATTTCTATAGCGTCACGGAGGACGTCACACCGCAACCGTTCAAAGGTTAGTAAGAAACAATAAAACTACAAAAAAAACTATTAAACGTTGCCGATTTGCAACTTTTCTTTCTCAAAAAGCATATGAGAACGAAAACGAGATATCTCTCGTTCTATTTTACTCAATTAGCTATTTTGTATAATAAACCTAAACTACGTTCAACTTCACCGCCGATACCTACGACTCAAATTCCTGAATGACACGTGTATGAAGTTGTCGCTTTCATAGGTTTGTGTCTGTGTGCGTTCATTCTTAAGAAATGGAGTTTTATTTACTTTACATCGATAAACTTTTTCAAATTTGGCAAAATATGTGCTTTCATTTAAAATGGTAATGACAAAAATATTCTGTATATGTATTCTATAATGATTTCTAGGCACATACGATGAGGAGCTACTCCTCGGGTCGCGCGTGCTGGTCTTCTCGCTGAGTGCGGAGGCGCCGAGCTTCGCGGCCATGGTGCTGGCGGCGCACTACATGGGCCTCCGCCCGCGGCACACCGTGCTCATAGTGCAGGCCCTCGACGCGGCTAAGGCGAGACCTGTGAGTGTCAGTATTGCTTGTTTTTATTATTATTTTAAGTCATACGACTCAAAGTCTGACGAAACAGTGTGATAGATTATGAACGACTACAGTAGGTTCGACGAGTTGTGGCCGCTGATGGCTGCGCAGTTTTGATATTAGTTTTCTGACATTTTTGTTATTTTAACAATGTGGAAATTCAGAAAGCTAACGGGGCGGCCACGACTCATCGACCGTACTGTACAACACTACTGCTGTTTAATAAATTATAGCAATTTTGATTATTTCAATTAATAAATACTGTTTTAAAATCATATTGCTTTCCTTACATTTATAATACTATAGGTTTATGTACAATTATATGTATTAATTTCCTTATTACTGTTCCACAGTACAGCGAGGCGGCGGTCAAAGATTACAACCGAGGTAGACACTACCTGACGGACCTCGCGCGAAGGGCGAAAGTTCCTGTGTTCGAATCCGTTGAAGCCGCCATGGCGTGTGTAGTGGATCGTCTGCGATCTGCGCTTTAATTCAATATTTACACAAATACAAACACATACACACACACACAAAATCACATTTACGCAAAGTATTTGGCCACATTTATATATGGAGATATATAGAATGGTGATTTTCAATAGTGATAAATACGACATACAGTATTTGTAAACCTAAAAGTGATTATTAATTTCAATTAAAAAGTAATCAAATTTCATGTTAATGATATAAACAAATATAATAGAATAAAAGTTTTGCTAGGTTTATTTATGGGTTAAAATATAAATTGCCGATCTGCAAATTGGGATGTGTATGAAAATGGGGAATTTCAATTACATATTTTTGTTGAATAAAGAAATATATGTAACGTTCTACTTCCATTAGGTAATTTAAAAGCTTAAAAAAATTAAATTATTACTTTCAATAGAAAATTTATTACAATAATAATGTTGATTTTTTATTTGATGATGATGATGATTTAATATCACAATAAATCAACAATTTAGAATCGTTTAGATCAATAGGTCAATGCTAATTAGATTTGTTATTATTAATTGCCTAATTCTATACACAAAATAAATATAATTAATTATATTAATTTATGATTCTTATGTATTAATCTGGTAATACAAACAATAACGCACAGTTATCACCAACATAAATTAATTTATATCCATTACAATAAATTATGTAAGTTGTATAAGATCGAAGTCCGCTATTCTTAGTTAATTATTACTGGTTACAAACATTAAAAAAGAAGCTTTATTTTTGTGTTCATTTAAGAAAATTTACCTATAAATATATATTTTTTTATCGAGAACGTTCTTCGATTTTATCCAGCTTATATTTTATTTGATATGTATTCGCTTTAAGAGGAATTCTATGCTCAGTGACAAAACACCAGCTGCGTTCCATAAAAATGGACGGGATCGTGAATCTCAATCATCTTTTTTTTCCACATGCGTAGTTCTATAATCACAATGTACGTAATAAAGACATCACACAGCTTAGGTTATAGCGAGGAGTCTCATTAATCTGTACTTACTGTTACGATTTTGAATTTTCAACTTAGTCTAGTACAAATACGTTTTTATTTTAACATTTTTAAAGTGTTATTCCATACTAAGGATAAAAGAAATATTTTAGAAAATGTATGAAAAAATTACAAGAGCGTAAAAATGTTGAGGGAACGTTTTCGACTGGGTTCAGTTCGAATACCGCTACGTTGAAATTTTTATGTTTTCTAAAATATTTCAGTACAAAGTCTCTCTTTGACTCGCCACTCTCTAATTGTAAATGATGCGTTGTTATACGCCGTATGTAATATTAATCTGTATGAAAGAGCCGTATGGAAGGTGAAGGTATTGAGTTCAACAAATCTCTGTGATTTATTAATTCGTTTAGGAAAAATATATTGTGAACTTGTAAATTTTCAATGCATTAGTAGATACTAGCGTGTAATGTAGGTTAATGGAGATTCAAAATGGCGTGTTGGTTGCTTGTTTTATTGAATCTTAACATGACAAATGCATATGTCAGTACACAAAGGTTAAGGTGTCGAATATTAGCTAAACTGAGATACTTTTTAGTTTATTTCGATGTAAACTTATTTATGATAATATGGTCTTGTGTGGTCTTCGTTTTGAAGACCATTTGTCAGTGTTTGCGTATTACGATTGGTATCTATTGACGATTCTCTCAAATTAGATCTTTTTTTTTTAGTGTATTGGCATAGTGCTGTTAAAAATAATATACGTTCACTAAAACGTGGGGATAATGGAAAGTACAAATGCGTCTTGCTCACGTAGCAAATTAAGAGTACGTTGTAATAATTAATTATTCAAAACATAATTTTATTATTCAAAATTAATCGTAATCAACTTATACTCATTTTTAATCTAGATTTAATGAAACATTAGATTCTAGAAGATTCTATATGCAAAATTTTAAATTAGCTTGCGAATTAATTATTAATCGAACTTTTGAAGTCTCGGTTCCATACCTAATGTAGGTATTGTAGATTAATATAGATAATTTAAGTCGTAAAAAACTTTGACCCACTGTCACTAAAATATTACAATTTTATATAAAAAGCAAATATTATTTGCTAGTCACACTATCCATTAACATATATAAGTACTTTGTAATATTGTTTGATAGTACAAATATCTAATTTATAGAAAGAAATATTTCATATATTAATTGTAATTATATGCCATGTACGCTTATTTTAAACTAAAAACATCACATGTAAATATAGAAATTTGTAATTATAACTGGGTCTTATTTCCGTATCTCTAAATCTCTGAAGTATCAATTATTTTAAAAGTATATAAGTTACTACAGTTACTTCATAAGAGTTCACAAATATTTAAAAAATATATTTAAATGTAGTCAATTCTCGTAGTATTTTTTTTTACTTTTCATGATTTGAGTACATTTTTTAGGATGTTATCATTGAGCTGCGCTTATGCAACTTTCAGATATTATTCTATGTTAATACTAATAGTTTTTAAAATTACTTCTGGAAAAGAGTCGCCAGTAAGTTTTTTTCGCAATTTCCCTTGGAAATTTTTGGAAAACATCACTTAACTTATTTAAAAACGATTTTAGTTTCCGTGTTATTTAAAAGATTTATAAGCCGATAGTTTTAAAAAAATACTTTAGACTAAAGTTCTGCTATTGAGCTCTATTGAGAAAAAAAATAACGAGCGCAATCTCAGCAACAGTGGGGCTGATTTTCTTCAAGACTGCGATTTTTTCCTAAAAAACATATTTTAAAATATTTGCCGAACTACTGAAAATCAGCGAACATACATGCGGATGAAATGAAGAAGTACTGAGGACCTCTAACCATGACTGAGATTAAATATGTTAAAGCAGCAAAAGCAAGAGGTCGAGAAACGCAGGTCCGGTTGGAACGGCCTCTGGGACGACGTGCTGCAGCAAATAGTGATGTGCTTTGCGCAAACTAGTGCTGAGCGATGCCACATCCTAATTGGAAATCTAACCCAAACCTTAAGACAAAATTCAATTCAGTCTGAAATTAGAGAAGTATGTCTTAGCAATCGCCTTTACATGCGTGTTTTTTTAATGCATAGAAATTAAATTAAAAGCGCACACTTGTTCCATTCCCTACTTTTTGCAAAATTTTTCTACGGTGCTTGTTGAATGGCGAAACTCAACGCCGCGCTTCGGCTACCATAACGATTAAATGAAAATTATTTAAATATAACCACACAAGTGATGATCGAACCCACAACCATCGGGTTTATAGTCAGTCAGTCAGATAGGATCATTCCTTAACTACATTTCATCATTATATAGTACCTTTTCATCATCTAAAACATGTTAACTTCGAAATGGGAAAAAATAAAAGATTATAAACACTGTTAATATTTATTTTCCGCCTAATTAAACATAACAAATGTTAAAATACTGTCATTTTATGTTTATCCTTTCTTTGTTTCTGTTCATTTAATATTTGTTTTTCTTTGTTTCTCATCAAGTTTAACTCTTTATTTTTCTCCGATATCTGCATACTAATACTTCTATGACCATTGCTTCCCGATGGGTATTTCACCAAGCTGCTATTTAATTTTAAAATTTCGTTCTCAATTCTTTTGCAATCTTCTTCAAGTTTAAACTTTTCAATATTTAAGTCTTTACTAGAAGATTGCTTAATATCAATAATGGAAGCACTATTTGAAGGTTCAGCGGAATCTGATTTGTTACCAAGAGTGTTATTTAAGAAGTTGAACACATTCCTTCTTTCTCTTTCTTTTTCCCTCTCATATGCCCGTTTATTGCGTTCTTCTTCTTTCTTTTGTAGTCTTTTGAGTTTTTGTTCAACCTGAAATTATAGAACACATTGTAAAATTTTGTTGGCATGTTTTATTTTTTATAATATTAATACACCAGACTTCCAACAACGAACAACTACGTAATATAAAAATCATAATAAAATATTGAAACACAAACAAATACGAAAATACGCGTGTAGGCCGTTAGTATTTTCATTTTCACCTTATTTTTTATTATAAGTGATTAACGAAAATATACCGCTTTGATATTAATGCTCTGTAAATTTCTATATTAAAGCTTGCTTTTGTAGAAGCAGAAACTACTATATAAAAAAAATATTACTATTTCAAATTTTGTCACTTTACAGGAGAGCTCCTCTCCTATAAATTGACCAATTTCCACATCCGCATCTATATTAATAGGGACAGGCTATGTTATTCAGACGTATCAGTTATATTACTGTAAAGTTTCGACTAAATGTATACATTACTTTTTGCGTGAAATGGAACAAGCATCCATCCTCACAAACTATCACATTTACAACATTATCATTCATCAGAATTCACTATAAAATATTATTATACTAAAATATCTAATTTCAAATTTTTTAAAATAAATGTTGCACTTGTATGTTTTATTAAGAAAAAAAAATACTTGTTAACATATAATATATTGAATGGAACTAAAAATTAACGTATAGTTAATACTATAAGTATACTACCAACCCACCTTCAAAGGGTCCCTTGCAGCCAGCTTGTCAGTCAGAGCCATGCAGGCGTCCAGCGAGCGCGCGGGGGCGCGCGCCTCCACGGGCCGCAGGCGCCCGTCCGCCGCCGCGCCCAGCCCCGTGCCCGGCACGTAGCCCATGGCCAGCATTATCCTAGAACCCATGCCCTGCAGGCAGAAAGGGAGTTAGGTCACAGTCCCTTTTCGGTCCCACCTCAGTCTGGTAAAATATTATAAGCGGTATTGGATCGGAAGTTGGCAGGAACGTTAGTTAGACTGCTCTCATAGCTTGTCATTCACACACCATACACGCTACCGTGTTAAGACACTCTCTTATTTTTATTGCGTGTTTAGTGACGGAACTCGACGCCGTGCTTTATCTTGTTTTACCAGAGCAAGGAAATGGAAATCAGAGTGGGAATCAAAAACTACCGCGTCTCAAAAAGGTGATTTCATATATATAATTATTATGAACACGTTTTGACACCCTACACCTCATAAATAACTGGATCAATTTGGATTTACTTTTTAAGGTCAATTTCAATAGGTTCATGCTTCGAAAAACCAATTATAGCATTAAAGTACAAATCAGCTTCAGTGTTAAGACAGTCTGTACCCCACTTTCCGCCAATTCTGGAAGCATTGAGTGTAGAGTGGCGAAACTCAACGCCGCCCTTTACCTCGACACCAGAGCGAGAAAGGGAAATATAAATTTTAAATAAATATTTAATTTCCTCGAGTGGGGATCGAACACATAATTAGTCGGTTTACAGTCACACTTCGTGCCCCTGCGCCACGACTAGCCTCAAGTACAAAATACTATATTGTTAGCGTACTCGTGTAAAAGAGGGTAGATTTAGGTGAAAATAATTAT
>DWAO01004267.1:0-13020 GCA_018230605.1 Heliconius congener
AAAATACAAAATATACGCGATTAATCCGGTTAAAATAGTTTCATTTACAATGAGTAATAATCGTGAAAATCAAAGAACTTATTATGTTAAGTTAGCTTGAGAGCGGCCGGTACTCACCTATTAGCAAACCGCAGTATACACGCATCGTAACCACACACGAACCGCTCGGCCTGCCTGTGCGCGAGGTTGTGCGCCGCCAGCGCCGCGCTGTCTGCGGCCGGCAGGAAACAGCGCGCGCACACCAGCGGGCACTCGCGCTGCGCGTGCGCCGCCAGCGCCGCGCGCGACGCGTGCAGCACGCCGCACGCGGGGCAGCGCGGCGTGCAGCGCGGGGACGCCGTGCTCGACGCCTCCACGTGCCGGCGGAGTTCTGCGCCGCTCTGCAGATACAGATGTACATGTGAGGCAAGTTAAATGATTCTCCATTGATCTTGTGGAAGACAAGTGGAAGCATTCTATGCCATGATTTATTTGGTTACCAGAACAAGGCCATTAAAATAGTTAATTCTCCCAAATGGAAGTGAAACCCACAACCATTGCATTTGCAGTCAGCTATACATTGCATCACATCAACCTCCAGACAAGTTTCATAGTATCCAAGGTGTCTTAAAAGAGCAAGTGTTGAGAACTGAATCCCAACTCCCAGGCCAGGTTTTCCTATAGGATTGACATTGCTGTAATTTTTATATAACTTCATGATGAAAAATGCTTAAATAAATAAAGATTTGACTTTGTTTCCATTAAATCTCACCTGAAAGCTTGTAGAACACAAATTACAAGTCAATATTTGTGTAGCAGCATGTAAAGTGGTGTGATCCCGCAACGCCTCCTTACTATTAAACTGAGCTCCACATGTCCAGCAAGAGTGCCGTGCCCCGCCAGGATGGATGGCTATGTGGGAACGGTATTCAGATGCATGCTAGAATTATTTTCATAAAAAATCTGAATACTGTTTAAAAATTAGTCAAGATTGAGTTGGATTGTGTATCAAGATACTTTTAATTTCCTTATTGTAAGTATTGGCCTTTTAATTTCATTATTGTAAGTATTGGCCATTTATGAATTTAACATAACCTCATAAAATCAGGAAGTGGGACAAATAAACATTACTGTATAAAAATATATAATGGGTTTATTTAATTATATACTTAAGAGTGTCTTAGTTTATGCTCATTAGTGATAAGTATAAATAGGTTTAAATATTCTATGGGTGATAAATATAAATTTTAAGACTAATGCTTATATAAATCAATTTTAACACTAGGTTCCCTCTGCCTGCTGTGTGTGGAATACAGTGTGAAGTTGTTATCATATATTTCTAAATTCCTTTAGCTTCTAAAATGTTATAACTAAAGTTTCAATATTTACCTGGAAAGACATTGGACATATTGAGCACTGGTACACTGTTTCTCCACAAGCATTTCTAGCTTTCTCCAGATCCTCATCATCTGCAGCGGCTGCGGCTGCCAAAGCGTCTCTCTCCACCATAATAATATCATCTTCACTATAAGCCCCACCAGAATTTACCCCTGGCCCACCTACTACTATGAAGACATCAATTTTCTGTGTTAATTCATGAAGTCTTCTTCTTAACGCACGAATTTTTTCGCTCAGAGGAGGCACCGATCGTGCACTTAATGCAGTACTAAACTCATACGCTTCTATAGCACGTCGAATGCAACTAACACATAATTTACCTTCAGGAACGACCTGCAATACAATATAAGAATCAAAAATTACAAATATAATGATAAACTTTTTACAATATTGTTTTTTTTATACCTTATTATTGTTTACGTGCAAGAGCATAGCCCGTAGCGGCACTTGCATCGGCGGTGCGCCCGAGTCGTGCTCCTCCGGTGTAAACAAGTCGCCACCGCCGCCACAAACTGAGCACGTCTCATTGTCGACTTCTACTTTCATCACTGTACTTGTCATTTTTAACTATATTAGATTAGTATTATTAAATGAAAAAGTTTATTGGAAATGCAAAAGTAAAAAGTAAATCTTCAAGCACATTTGACAGTTGATTCTACAACCCAGACAACAAGCAACGAGCATGAACTAAGTATTATGTCCCACAGATTATAAGAAAAAAATTGTAATGACATTTGACTAATATTTTCTTCCCAACTTATAGTCACAGTAAATATAATACTACTCCTGGAAACCGACCAGCTCCTGGTCGGTTCCAGGAGACGCTGGTTCGAGTACCGCTACGTCCAAATTTTTATACGTTTTCTAAATAAGTATTTTTCTTTCCTGAGTGTGGAATAGTATTTTAAAAATGTTTAAAATATAATATTATATAATGAAATAAAGAGCAAAAGTAGGCGCAGGGTCACAACGAGCAACTGTTAAATTTTCTCTCATGGGAACACGCAATTTTTCGAGAAATGTGGAAAGCAGGGAATGTAAGTAGTTAATGGGAAATGCTGTGTTTTAATATTAGGTTCTCGGGTTCCCTCTGTCTGTGCGAGATACAGCGTGAAGCTAAAAATATAACAAAAAAAGAGAAGATCAATCTGCTTTACTTTTTTTTCATTCTACGTAATGTTGGCATTTATATACATTTAAATTACTAGCCTAAAATAAATAAATAATGACATTATAGAATTTGAATGATGCCATATATAAATTTAAAATAGTAAAATACAAAGAAAGTAATTTAATATTTTCTTATGACGTCATTTACTTATTGAAAAACATTTTTCGTACGTTTTATTATTGTTTAAAATACACACACACACACGCATACAAAACAAATTTTAGTTATCATCTGTGAATTTTTTATTACTAGTCACACTGCCTGTCGCCATTGTTTGTGTTTAGCTCTTATATTTTGGCGTCTGTCGAAGCAAATTTCATCTCATTACATCTGGAATTATCCAAATATTATAGATTAATTATAACAAGTGCCCGTGAATATATAATCTAAGATGTCAATCGGTGTGCCTATTAAAGTATTACACGAAGCGGAAGGCCATGTAGTGACCTGCGAAACAAATACCGGCGAAGTTTACCGCGGGAAGCTTATAGAGGCCGAGGATAATATGAATTGTCAGATGACCCAAGTAACAGTCACGTACAGGGACGGAAGGGTGGCGCAATTAGAGAATGTATACATCAGAGGATCTAAAATCCGTTTTCTTATATTACCTGATATGTTGAAAAATGCGCCCATGTTCAAACGACAGGGGAATAAGCCCACGGCTGGGCGTGGGAAAAGTGCTATACTTCGGGCTCAAGGTAATTTTTTTTTAAATTATCTAAAAATTATTAATTGTAACCAATGTATAGTAATTGTTTACAAACAAAACATTTTTTATTAGGTTATATTGATAGTGTTTTGAATTTAGTTCTCAGTTCAGTTTAGTTCCTACTTCTTAGTTTATGGCGTTATGTTATATTTGTCTTCGAGAATATAAACTGAAGCTGTCAAACTGAACCTAAACTTTTTGTATCTGTACATACGTTTTATCAAATATATTGGTATTATAATTTGTTTTAATCTAATTTATATTTGCTATAGTAAATCTAATAATGTTGTGGCGCAAGGGCACAGCGCCTAATAGTAAGCGCAACGGTTGCGGGTTAGATAGATCACCACTCAGGGGAATTAATTATTTTTAATTTCTCACTCGTAACTAGAAAAAGAGTGGTGTTGAGCTCCACAACTCCCCATGCATTGGGTCGAAAATTGGGCGGTTATCAGGGAACTTGAGTGTTTTGATACAAAGTTTCCTTTACCTGTAGAATACATAGTGAAGTTAATCAAAATCATATTTATTAAATTAATTATATGTTTTGTGTTACAAATTTCAGCTGCTGGTCGAGGCAGAGCAGGAGGTAGAGGTGGAGGGCATCGTGGAGGCTGGCAGGGTGGCTCAGGACCTTCGAGACGATAAACCTTCAGTTAACTTAAGTTCAGTTTGTTTAATACCTATGATGTCCAAACACATTTGTCAGATAAGGATAATTATTTAATATTAAGATGTGTTTTGATCTTGCGACATGATTGAACTCAGTGTGGTTATTAAAACAGCATTTATATCAAAATGTAGCTTTATTTGAATTTTATTTACAACATGGACAACAAACTGTAAATGTATAAGTAACTATTCTTTATCACTTTTATATATTCATAGGCTAACCTATGAATATTTGTCATTGCCAGGGTTATTAGGAAGCTCCGCAACTGTCCCTAAATTTATTAGATATTCAAAATTAAATACAATCTTTAACCACAACTAATTCAAATATAAATCTTTTGGATATCTGATATGGGTGGAGTCCAGAGTAATGATAGGATTTTGATGTTGTCTAGCTAACTGAACACATTAGTGCTAAATACAAACTAGTAATAAATATGAAGAACTTTGTAATATCAAAAATAAAAAACAAATATCTGAAACTCAATGACAGATTCTTTATATTTTTTTTCATAACCCTAAATAAGCAGATTAGTTCTATTAGATCAGTATTCATATCCAGATTTGAAATGCTAAATCTTTATCATCTCTGGTTAATACTTTGGTAAAGTTAATTAAATTAAACTGAGCTCTAAACTATTAAGGGACAGAGCACTGACATCTACAATATTCTGCAGAATTTCTGGTTTAAGCAAATAATGAGTGATTACATAGTGTGAGTGCGGGACACTAAGACCTGTGATAGAAATATACGTCGACAGGTACATAATAAAGGTCTACAAACCAAACACTGTATTTTCTTTAATACCTTAAATTTTCAATCAATACAATGTACAAATGATGGATTCCCTATTTTATATTATAGAGAGTAGTGATCTTACTCTGTACCAGAATGGGAAAATAATTTTAATGTAACTTCTCCCAATGTGAATTGAATGCACAATCATTGCATTTACAGTGAGATACTGTCCCTGTGACCTCAATCGATTTTGAGAACAAGGATGGTGCTTCAGTTGTTCAATTGTACCAGGAAAAATAGAAATCAGTTATGTAAGTATTTCATATTTAACACATCAATTTTATTTTTACACATCATTGTAGGCTTCTAGGGTTAGGTAATAAATAGTTGCTTTATTAAATTGTATGTATTTATTTTCACTATACATAATATTTCATTAAAAAACTACTGTTACTTATGAGTATTATTCGTCTAATAAATTATTTGTGTTTACTTAATTTTGCCACAAGATTCTTGATTTCTTTATACAATGTTTGCGTTGGAAACTCCACGAGCATTGCCAGCAGGAACGACGCCGCGTACGCCCACACTGAGATGCCGAAGGATTCTGTGAACTGCATTTTAGAAAAAAATATATACAAGTGGATTAGTGTTGTTAATTTTATATAAAGCTTCAATTCTCTAGGGTTTTATTGGGTTATAATCTATTAGGTCTGCTATTTCTAAAATTTAGTAGAGTAGTATTGTTACTATTGTTGATCACAGATAAAATTCCACGGGACGCTAAAATGCCTGCTGGACGTAGGTATAACTTTGCCTATATTACACCGTCTAATGAACAAACTGGTACCGAATTCATTTGAGTAGGCCTTGCTCCTACACGTAATTACGTACTGTGGATTCTTTTGAAAAAAAAAAAACAGAAAAGCATGTACAATTAGTATTCACGTTGAATACATAGTACAGGTACAATGGACCCAACGTCCAATCTCCATGTTAATACTGTCAGCAGTACCCAGCTGACAGTTTCAACATGATAGATCACTATCCTTTTAGCTTCACGCTGTATTCCGCACATAGCATATTCAGAGGTAACCTGGGAACCTGGTGTTCATATAAAACTACCGTTTCCTATTTTGATTTCCTTAGACCGTTATTTTCACACCTTTCTTTCAGAGTGGTGACTACTGCTTGCGACTGCATTCTGATGATGCAATGAACACTGCATCATCTACTTTTACCCCGATGTCACTTTGTTGTCCTTGCAGACAGATATGCAAATCTCTCTTGCAGTTTTCGCGCTAATGTTTTAGCATAAACTACCCAAGCTAATCAACTAGTAGTCCTATAGCTTGAGCAGTCTACCTGTGAACCTTTACCCTTATACAAAGGCGCGATGACTGCATCTCCTCAATGGTCTGGGACCTCCCCTGATTTTCTGCATATATTGAACAAAGACCAGAACAAGTCCAAGACGCGTGGTCCACCATATTTGATCGTCTCAGCAATAGCTCCATCTGCTCCTGCTGCTTTACCACATTTTAGACTTTTTATGGTAAGATGAAAAACATATATAGCTTTTTCTCTAAAATGGCTAAGATTTTAAATGTTATTTTAAGAAATACTTACAATCGTCTTATAGTCGTAGTGCGTATTAGTGTGTTTGGCGGCGACGCTCATGAGTCCGAAGAACAAGTGCAGCAAGTACGCGCCGTAGGTGAGGCGGGACGCCGCGTGCGCGCGCGAGAAGGCTCTACTCCATGGAGCTGGGGGACACGATACCAGAGTTCAATATAGTGCTTTTAGAGAAGAATTACAGAGAGTTAATACGTTTATTAGAAGTAAAATGTTTGTAAGTTGGTCGTATTGCAAGGGTGCAGGTCGCAAACGGGACAGTTAGGTATGACGGGCATATGACGAACTCTGACGGCACTATTTCATGGCTGTTGCTAACTTAAAATGTTAAGTTTATGATACATATACATATATGAATATTAAACTTAACATATTTAGACATATTTATACATATTAAAAAAAGGAAAGAGAAGAAAGGCAAATCTGTTTAAGCAAGTCATAGTAAGTATACCTACGCCCAGAGTATATTAGATCCCAATAATTCAAAAATTGTTGGGATCTATTATATCAACTGAGGTTTATTGAATACCTTAGAAATTTTATTCATAACAAAATTAGCCCCAAAAAATTAAAAAGCCAATATTTATACGAACGTATCTGTTCAAAGTTAAAGTCCAGGCCCACGCGATACGCTAATGATGAAAAGGTAGATGATAGTGGACAGGCGATCTGTTGTCACTGGCTACTACGCTAGAAATAAAGGATTAAGCCAAAAAACCTTACAAAAATATGTGCAAAACCTACAATCCACGCCATTAATAGCCCCAAACATGGCGAAAGCCACAAGCGACACGAATACGGGCCGCTCCACCGCTGCAAGCGCAGCGGCGTACAGGCGCGGCGGCGGGCCGGCGCCCAGCGCCGCCGGGGACGCACACGTGAACAAGAACGCCGCGGGGAGTGATAGCGCCGTGCACATGCGGAAAACCTGGTAGATAGATAAAAGAAAGGATATTAAGAATTTTCATGCACCTTCCGCCTTATGTGAGGTAAGAGAGAACTTAGTGAGAGATAATATTGCTTGGTACGTCCAATTATGCTATAATAATTCTCACACATCTCTTTTACCCTTATTCACCCACTGCTGGGTATAGTTCTCCTCATTGGAGTTATAATCAATATGGTTGTATGTTCTTCATATGTTGTCTCACCAAATCAGACTGATTTTAAAGACATTCATATTTTCGTTACGGAAATATGAAGGGTTTTAAAATCAGTCTCACATTACTAATAAACAAAAAATCAAACAGTTAATATAATAACCGTTTAATATAATGAGGCCAGTCGTGGCACAGGGACACAAGTGTGTGACTGAAACGCGACTGGTTGTGGATTCGATCCCCACTCGAGGAAATGAATTTGTATTTTCATTTTTTCGTTCTAGTGTCGGGGCGAAGCCGCTCGAATGTCTGAAGAATTCGGCGGAAAAAGGGGAATAGAATGTCTTAACACTAGGTTCCTCAGCCTACCCTACTATATGCGGGATACAGTAGGGTAGGCTGCTATCGTTTACAAATAATAACTTGAAAAGAAAGTAAAATAAAATCACCTTATTTTTTAATAATGTGTCAGCGACACTGCCAGGTGTGCGTGAGACATGCGCGCGCGCAAGCAGCAGACCTACTAGAGGACTGCCGGCGTTGCCCAACAGCGACCGGTATGAAGAGTTCATGGACGTGCTGCCTTTGTATATATGCATGATTGCTCTGAAATAATGTTAGTTTTTAGGTTTCTATATCTCAAGCGAACAACCACAATCGTTCTTAATATCGCGTCATGGTAGATATCAGTCTGTACTTTATATTACATATCCAATTGTAAGCTTCTAAAGCAATTAAAACACAAGAGCGTTAATGATTTGTTTTTGCCCTGTCTTGAATGGAAGTATCTGCATAATCACACACTACAGGTTCACTACAGGTTGCTTTCTGTGAGGTTACAATTATGAAATATGGTAAGAAATGAGACGTATATGTGAAGAAAAAAATTTACACACAGTAGTTCATTTCTAATAAAATGAGTAGGTACATACGCCGCCAAAAAAAATAACATTGACATATTGACTGTTACTTGTACGGAATCGATGGGCGAGTCCAATTCGAACTTGAGTGGTTGTTTTTAATTATTTATTCAAACAGATTTTTGCAAGTACTTTTGATCTTTGTGTGAACATATCGCTCAAGATTTTTTTATTTATTTATTTAAAATCTGATAACACTACAGCTATATGGTACGTAACCTTTTTTCCTTGTTTCCATGTTACTATTATTATAATTTTTTGTGCCATTTTTAAAAATTATAAATATTTCCACAAACCCAAGGCTAAATGATCTAAAATTTGGCCTCCTAGGAGGAGGACATGTCTGGTGTTTAATGGCAATTTCGAACTCAAGAGCTTCTGTTAAGCTCTTAATGTTGTATTTTTTTCACCTTTACGCTATATCCCACATGTAGGCAAGGCAGGCATAGGGTGTCTAGTGTTAAGATACTCCGCTCCTCACGTTCCGATGAATTCCGAAGGCATTGCGTTCTGAATGGCGAAACAAAACACCGCGCTTTTGCCTCAATACCAGAGCGAAAAATAAAAGTATTAAAATATTCAATTAACGCAATTTTCTTTCCCGAATAATAACATTTACGTTGAAAAGAATATATAATCAACTTACTGATAATTATGTATGAGAAAGTTCGGCTTGATGTGCCACATGTAGTCTATCACTAGATTAGCCACAACAACTCCCATAAGTAAAATGCTCAATATCTTTATCGCACGTCGAGACTTCCGCAGCAGCAGCGTCAGAGCGAGCGACATGGTGTAGAACTGCATGTCCACCGGCAAGTACCTGCATAAATTGTTTACATATATATATATATGTATAGCACAATTTTAATCCTTATTATATACATATAGGATAGGGCTTTTTATGAAAAAAACACATCAGATAAACAGCCTCCATGACTTTACAAGCATATACTCGTACGCACTCGTTGGTCGAAATTTTTCCATGACCATTATGTATAAATGTGGTAGTATTTTATAGATGCAGCGTTGAATCTCCTCATATGGTATTAAATCATACGACGAAGGGTTAAATTCTGCTCGCTGAAACGAGCAAGTACTCAATCTGGAAATGTTCCATGCATTGAATTGTTTCACGGGATGTATGGCATGTGACATCGCCTTGTTGAAACCACATATTGGCCACATTAATATGATCCAATTTGGGTAGAAAAACTGGACATATCTAGCATAAGCAACAGTCATGCCTTAATCAGCCTTATTTTTAAAAAAAAGTATGGTTCAGTTTTGCCTCCAACCGAAAATCCACACCAAACAAAAATGTGTGGATGTATTTGTTTTTTGACAATCATATATGGGTGGCATCGCTCAGAATGACGAATTGTCAGCATCCATTTCTTGATATTTATTTGTTTTTTGCTTAGAATTACCAACATCTTTCTCTACAAATAGTGGCAGATACAAATCTTAAACCTGCATAACGTCCAACATACATCGCTTTGACATACACATGTACCTGACACTGTCCAGGTCTGTTAGTCGCTCCTCTTTGAACTTCAGATAATGCATTGATATCCCAGTGTTACCTACCGATGCCTTTTCCAACTCTGCTAATCTCGTCTCGTCTCGTCAGTCTCTAGTGTACGCATGTTGTGTTCTCCACTCCACGTCGACTCGTCGTTGTTGATAGCCCATCTTACTCAGTGACTTGATGCATCAGTCGTTACCGTAGCTTCCTAGCTACTATACTTCATCATGGGAGTATTTGTCATAATCATCATGCTTCGTAGCCGGGTTGGTCTAGATTTTAGAAGATGATGTTGCTCATCTCCTGCTGGTTCTAGACCAGCATAGAGCATTCTAAACCAGCAACACATAGTATAATTTGTATATATCTTAATATGCTAATATTTAATCAAAGAAATAGGTTCTTTATAGTATAATGATTAGGCTTTTATACTCACCATCCTTGCACCAAGCATCTCTCGTGTAAGTCGATGGAGTTGTCCAGATAAGTGAACTGTAACCACCAGTTCTGTTGACAGCGCACCTTCTCCGTCCCCACGATGGTCGGCCACAGAGAGGCCTCGTCGACACGCACCCACCACGTCATGGAAAACCAGACTGCTAGGAAATAGCCTGGACTCAACCTACAACAGTATATATTAACATAACGATAGTATACGAAGTCATTGGGATTAAAAAAACATTGTACGTATTTCACAATATGTATTTCATATAAGAATTTTTTTGTGTATTATTTTATAATGAAGGCAGATTAAAAAAATGTAAGTAATTATTATTTTATCACGCCTTATCGTTAATTAATATACAAACTTTGTTTTATTTTGGTACCAACTATCAGCTTTCTTTCAATAAATTAAGCGGGGAAGCCAAAAATACCTAGTATTATAAAATTAGCCATCAACCCAAGAGTCGGACAAATAAACGTATTATTAAAGTAAAATACTAAAATGGAAATCACACTAATAATCACACACTACTGTTAAAACAATTACAATTCTTAATTGTATTATTACAGCGTCTATCAGATTCATCTCACCTTATAAACCTATTAAGCATAGTTTTAAGGAGAGTGAGTACAGCGGCCTCCCGCGTCTCGTCTCGCAGCACCTTCTGCGCCATCAGGAAGCTCGACATCATGAAGAACACTTGCACTACTAACGTGCTGTTCAGCAAAAGCATGTTGGTCAGAGAATGACGATGCTGTAAGTTAAAAGAACATTTGTGGTATGTATGTTTGTTTTTAGAAACTTATTAGTTAACTTTTAGAAACTGCTTTCCCGTTTTTAAAAGAAAAAAAGGTGTAGGAAAAAGTTGAGGCGCGTCTCATGTAGAGGCAGGAGGAGTAAAAATCTTCGAATGTTTCAATACTTGAATGGCTCTTATATTATAAAGTTTATTCAATTTATAATATAATATTGAATTTATAATATAATACTGTTCAATTCAAAGCTTTTTTTTTATTAAAACAAACTTACACGCTCAAATGACGTATCACTAACATAAGCTAGCACTTCAAAAATAGTGACGTGCGCGCCGATCACAGACACCATACACCACACCCGTAGTCCGTCGAGACAGCGCAGGTCCTCCCCCGGGCACGTCCGCGTCGGCGCTACCAAAGCATTCCAGGAACTATATAATGACCAGGATAAGGCCCAACGGTGATCTAAAATGTAAGGTATTATCCTAATTATGTACTAGTAGTGGAAATTAGGTAAAATGTGCTGGACTAGTTGGAAATAATGTTATTCTTCCCTTATTTTTAACATTTTAAAAGTGTTATTCCACACTTAGGAAAGAAACATACATATTTAGAAAACGTATAAAAATTTGAACGTAGGGGAATCGATGGAACTGGTCGGTTTCCAGGAGGCGCGGGTTCGAGTCCCGCTACGTTCAAATTTTTATACGTTTTCTAAATAAGTACAACTCTTTCCTTGTACACAGAATTAGCGTAATATAAAATTTACTACAGAAATTGTGATTTGAACATAGGAAATAAATTTTTATTGCCCTACTTGATACCGAAACACATAAATGCATATGTCCCACATGCAACAAATCCAAAAATCTGGCAATCATTAATAAGTATAAATAAACTTACTTTTCTTGGAAGCGTCAGAAAGTTTCACATCGAGAATGGTGCCGATAGCTGTAAAAACCAATATAATCATTATAAATACAGCAAAAGCTTTCTCGTTAATACTCAGTGGTGGTGAAAGAGGTTGTCCTTTTTGGCAGTACTCGAGGCTATAGAGACGCGCTGTCAAGTTGTAGTCTGACATCATCTTTGTGTTGACGCATGACTCGAACCTGGGAAATCAGGGAAATGACTTTTGAAATGATTAAATGGCAAAAATTATATTTAAAAAATATTTAAAGCTGGCAATCAATAAATCAATGCGTAATTCATAATTCTCAGGAAATAAAAATACATTATAATGTTCCAATCACGAGCTCAATATGGATCTAATTGAATAAGGCTTTTGTGTGGTTTTTGATGATTTTTCTTTCACAAACTCTATTGATTGTTTGTTGGTTTATAATCTCTGTAAGTGTGTAAGTGTATATTTTTCTGTTTTTTTGCCACTAAAAGAATAACCGAAAAATCTTTTTTGGGATATATGGAAATTAAGATAGAATCAATATTACCATTCTTCGTATGAAGAAGCCTGAGGAGGAGGGCAGCTGCGTGTGAGACACATCCCTCGGTGGATGCGTGTGTGATTCATAAAGTCAGCCCAGTTTGCTGACACTCGCTGTAGAAATTATAATAGAAAAATACAATAAACTCGCGAAGTCCAACAATCGTTGAACTGCCCGGAACAGCAGGTTAGGCAAATTTCTTTATGGTGGTATTGAACCCACAACCAGTCGCTTTTACGATCACGCACTTGTGCCTCTATGCCAAGACTGCCCTCGATATCTCATATCTCTCGTACATATATAGTTATTTAATTTTTATTTAGTCTGTACATACTACACATAATGCCTATGACATTCTTTATCGTTTACTACTATATTAATACATTTATACAATATTTATTACATACTTCGAGGCCGGTCGTGGCGCAGGGGCACAAAGTGTGACTGTAAATCGACTGGTTGTGGAAGGAGGAAATATTTACTTAAATTTATATTTCCATTTCTTCGCTCTGGTATCGAGG
>DWAO01004268.1:0-13020 GCA_018230605.1 Heliconius congener
TCCACTGAGACTCTCGCCTTTCCCTCTTTTGGATGATTTCTGGAGGCATTGCATTTTGAGTGGTGACACTCAACGCAATGAAAGATAAAAAGGAAAACATTTTTATCTTTCGTTTTCGTTGTTATCCACAAAGTTTTTTTAATAGTTTCTCCGCAGCAAAGTACGCAAATAGAACGTTTTATAAAAATAATTTATATTTGTTTCACGGTAAGGTATATTTATTCTTTCAATGAAAAAAAATTAAACATTTGACTCTCTTTTAACTAAATCATAAACCACGTTAAAAAATCTATTTGACATATGGATATGAACTATGACCCCTATTGAAACACATTCCAACTGTGCTGCAACGGTGTTAAATCTACTCAACTAACAATTTAGCAGGGCCTGACATACATATGTGAAGCTGTAATTGAGTAATAGAAATTCGATTGACACACATATTTCCCACCGCCAAGTTAATTTACCAATAATCATGTTGTTCATACATTTAATAGTAATAATATTAAGATTCCGTATGTAGTTATTTTCGGTACATTCTAAAAAATTTTTTAAATATTTAATTAATAGCATTTTGTCTTTCCAAATGATAATTCTAAGTAATTATCTTAAGGTAGTGCAAATTTGTGAAAATCTCATTACAGAGATGCCACTAACCACTACAACCACTACTATACCGACTAGCAACATAAATTCGACGTACGTAATTATTATATAATTTGTCTAAATGTCTGTCTTGATGTTTTATCAACACATGTTCAAATAAATATATATTTTTTTATTTTATCTCACCACCTGCATTAAATGAGGGAGGTAGAAAGATGCCCCTAATGTGACAAGTCACTCCGATCTCTGAATTCTCTGCTTTATTTTACAGTTTTTCATAATTGAATGAAATATAATAAATCAATAAACGTACCAAAAATAACCTACGTTATTATATATATTTAAAAAAACAGGTCACGCTGTATTCCGCACACACAACAAGGTACTTCCGTTAATTTCTGCAGGCATTACGTGTAGAGTGGCGGAACTTAACTTTTCCTCGGCGCCAGAACGCAGAAATGAGAATATAAATTTAAATAATAATGAAATGCTTTTCATTTCCTCGAGTGGGAATCGAATCCACAACTAATCTCGTGCCACGACTGGCCTCGATATATATATTTAGCCATCTATAATATGTCGCTAGCCAGTAGTATCTATTCACTTCCCCATACTTGTCTACTACACAACCTGTTTCTCATATAATGGACGCTGTCCAGTTTCTATTAGAGTCCCCACCTAACTGTGTATAATTAAACAGATTTTACTATAAACTATGATCGAGCTGCAGAAAAATATGTTAGAACAGATTTTAATTCGATACACTTTGTTAAGATAATAAATATAGTGTCAATTACTTTATTCTTACTACGACTGTCGTCGTTCTCAACCTTGTTTCTGTGACTATATTACGTAAAATGGAAAACGGTGTTTTTTTTTGGTTCCTGCAGGAACATCGAAAAATATTTTTTTACATATTATTTATAAATAAATCACTTAACTCTAAGACCGAACGTCATTTTATTCATAGATATGAATGAAAACGGCATCCCAAGGTAGATTTCAAAAAATATATATATAAATACCTAATAGGCCTCAGTGAGCTCTTACAGTATATCAATGTTAATAAACAAAATCGAACATCACAAAGTTGAAGTACGACATTCTATATAAATTTTAAGCCGCTAAAAGAATGTTGTCAACAACAAAACAGTAGGTACTTAATGAACCGATGGAGTGACCCTCTACAGTCGTATTTGGTAACATGTACCTTTCAGTTTTTATATACGTATATATTATTTCACATTTCATGTGTCGCTATTTGGAGTTTCGCCAAATGTTGGTTACATCATGTTTGACCTATAACTTTATAGCTTCCTAAAAGTTACATTTAAAATTGGAGATGTTAAAACTATAGTTCATTTATTTATTATTCATATATTTTATTTACATTATTAAATAATAATGAAACCGAGTATCACTTTATGTTAGATTTTTTTTACGTCTTTTTATCAATTGATACTGTTTTTCCTTCTTTATATCCGCTCAAAATTATAATAAAAATATTCAAATTTGGTAATTCATTTTTAATCATATTACGTACGCCGTAACATTTTTACCTAGTAGGTCAGAATAGCCATACAGTTTATGTAATTAAAATAGTTCAAAACGTCAATTTAAAGGAAAATTATTATTTTGTTCCGACTGCATTGACCTAGTCGACTACAAGACTCACAAAGAAACAAATAACAACTGCGTTGATGCTTTATCTTTCTCTCTGTCATTTCTTACTTATCAAGGGAATGGAAAATGTTTAAATATTGTCTTTATTAAGTCTAGGAAAGGTTTTAAATAGAAGCTGTCTAGTGTTGCACAGCGCTACGGTGGCGCGACGGTCGTGTGTTCGATTTCCACAACAGTTCAGTTCCGCCACTCATCCATATATTATAATAATCTCATCTCAAGATGTATCTTACAGTTGATAGTGGTTTATAAATACGGGCCGATGTGAAATTTGGGAGTGGAAAATGGGATGTGGAGTTCTCAAGTGGGAATGGAGAACCAGATTCCTTTTTCTTACCCTGATAAAAAGCGTGAACCTTAAAAAAAAGTATTAAGCTCAGAAAACGTCAAATGTCGAAAAAAATTGCAAAAATACATGAAAATAACTTAATTGTGTATAAATAAAAAATATTTTACATATAAAAAAATATTTAAATACATATGTAAGATACAATATTTCTCTGTATTTTAGAAATACGACGAATGGAGCGAGTTTATTTCCTGCACAAGGGAAAAGTGTATGTTTCGTCTGACCTGATATAGACAAAGCGCAGTTGCAGTTGGGTTCCGTTACCTAACATAAAGGTATTGTACAGGTATCTTGTGACAGTGACAGTATGAGTCAAACCAGAACATTGATATTTTTGTAGAAAAAAATCTCTCTAAGTAATGTTACTTACTTATCTTAAAAATAAATAAGTTTTAAGTTTTAAAATAGTCGAATAAATAACCTCCTTTTCTTACAGAAGTTGGTTAAAAATTACCTTCTTACAGAAGTTGTTAAAAATAATCTTTTTCCTATAAACTTAATTATTATCTAATATTATTAAACTTATGTATTAATAACGATAAAGAAGCCGTGTCAGTTCGTGTATCAAACATAATTCAAGGCTACACTTAGAAAACTGTCTGTCTGTTATTAATTATGTTTTACATAAGGTTAAAAGTCAAACAATATTAGCATTTTTGTAATATAGTTGTCACAATCTTGTTGAAAGTAGCAATTGTTATGGGTTCGATCCGCATTCCGAGGAATGAATTATTATTTATTAATCATATTTTTATTTCTTCGCTCTAGCTCTGGCTAAAAGCCCGGCGTTGAGTTCGTACTAAACATGCAAATATGTTAAAAATACAATACGTCGAAAAATTGGGCGCAAAATAAGGAACGGAGTATCTTAACTCTACGTTCTCTCTGCCTACCCTGATACGTGCGGGATACAGCGTTAAGCTAATTTATTCTCAATTAGGTTGAGACTATCATTAAATATCATTTGGAATCAACAACGAACAGTATACTTTGTTATTAAAAAAAATAATAAAAATATTATAAAACTTTACTCATTGCTTTTATCTAATAAACTATGAATAACATTTTTTAATATATCAAAATTGATATATGACATAAAAATACATATCACATAAAAATTGCACAATACTCGACTTTACGCCCACTTCGAGTATCAATAAAACGTGTTATTAATATATGTATAAATAAAGGGACCAACGTACCTATAAACTTCGTTATCCAAAAATTTTCATATGGAAATACGGGAAATCCTCATTGAATGCTCCCCTAAACTAATCTACCTACATAGATGCTAAATTTCAACTTTTTAAGTCCAGTAAATTCGCCTGTGCGTTGTCTGTCAGTCTCTCACTGATGGAAGAGTTTTATTTATGTACCTACTGTCGATTCAGCGACCCAGTCGCAGCTTTGCCCGCTTGAACTATATAATCATTAATTTACTAATACAAATTACTTTCGTTTTCATATAATAATATCTTTTTGAACAACAATATAAATGAAAAATATTGATTTTCCAAAATAGAAATCGAACTCACGACAATCAAGTTTACGTTCACGTTTAGTTAGACGCTACATACCGCATCAAAATGGTTATTCACATAAGTAAAAAGAATAAAAGCATATGGTTACTCACATCAAGTTCCAATTCGAGTTTATTTATCTCATCAGTGGCCGCATTCAACTTCTCCAGCTCCACCTGAAACGTTGTGAAACACTTGAGACAATCGCACGGGACACTCACACGGCACTCCCAAACGTACGGCAGCAGCAAGCAACATGTAGAGACGGGAAACATTCGAGACATTGTACTGCTTAAAAAAATCATTTATCACTATATTATCATTTAAGATAACACATACTATCTTACTTGTACCTTATTCGGATCGTTTCCTGTCCCTACTATTAAACTATAAAGCGCCTGATATAAAAGCAATACTTACACCAGCGTCCAATCTTTTATTTTTGTTTTTTACCCCGGATATGTAAATAAATTTGACACATTTACTTAGATTTACATTTTATTCCAGATTAATTTACATACATAAGAATTATACATGCCAATATAAAAATATTACGTTTTCGATATCGTGTCGAGCGAAGGATCGTTTTTGGGGAAAATCTTCTGAATTTGTATCAAATCCGAAATATAGCGTGAACCATATATTTATGTATGTTTGTTTTGGATATAACTTATAAATATTACACGTAACATGTTAAAGTAATGGAATGGTTTACTTGTACTAAGTATATAGTAGGATTACGCTAGGCTTTACAATATTGAACACTTCACTTTTGGTAAAGTAGGCAAAGGTTTAACACGCATTACATTCTAAAGACATTAGGCCGAGGTGTGTTTGTATATAAATAATAAACAAATCATAAGATAATGAACAAAATGAGATTACATTTCAGTAATATTAAAAACATGAATACTATGATTACAACTACATACTACAATATCAAGAAACATCGAAACACAAATCGACGAACACTTAACAACGACATTAAACAAATAAATTTTCCGGTGGTAGTAAGTGCCAATTGTAAAAATAAAATTTATAATAATAATACAAAATAATCCAAAATAATAATTAAAATAATTTCGAGATTCAATTAAAATCAATTTAATTGATTAAATTGCATGTTATTGAATCGATATAGACGAAACAAAAAAATAATAATATGTTCTAAAACTTAATAAACGTAGACTATAAATGGTTTGGTGACTGTGAACTCTATATTATTTAAATGCAAAACAATGAATGCTAACAGAAAAGCCTGTACATTATGTATTTATATATTTGTTTGTTAAATGGTCAGTATATTAAGAAAATAAACGAAATTAGACACGCTAATATTTTCGTATTTTATTTATATATTTGGTCGCGAATATACAAGGCCTCAAATAAATTTTATTTTACCTGTGACATGTCAAGGTGAAGTATTAATAAAAGAGCAAATAGGTTATTTATATTATTGACCTCGGGAGGTAGATAGTACAAATTAGTAATAACAACATCACATTATTCGATTGGTGGAAAAATATATTAAAGCTTTTTTTCTTGGTGTTAAAATGGATATTAGCTTACATACATAACCGATTTATCTTAGCAGATTGCAGTGTGATGGGCCAGTGTAGAACTGTTATAGTAATTCTTTTTTTTTATATTTTGTGTGATTTTTTGAAAAAATTATATACATTTACAACTAAAAGTTAGTCAGGAATAATGGCACGTCTATACTCAAGAAATAAGTTAGTGCAGCTGTGGATACAGATACTAAATTGATTATAAAAAATGTTAATCGTCATAAGTGAACTACAACTAATAGATTAAACATCAAAATTGACAAATAATATGATCCAAATATTACATCTGTGGACAGGAAACAGTCCTATAAGGTACTGAAGATATATAGATCGTTCAAAGTTATAAAAAATGCCTCGCATGCATACTGTACACCTCTACATGCAGTTATAATTGGACCTATCAGTGCAAATCGCTGTCGCAAATATATTTCCCGGATACGAAGCGACGCTTCACGAGTGACAAACGGTACCCGCTGCCTATCAGTTCAAACTCGATGCCCGATAAGGTCGCCCCTTCACAGTTGAATTGAGCCGAGATGGTTGTTTTGGACGACGGACCGCTGTTCAGTTCGAAACGTGCCCGAAGGGACCCTACGCCTCGGTCTTCAGAATGTTGAGACAATTCAGTAAACCGCCACAGAGCCTGTTCGGTCTCGGGGTTCCAGGAGTTTTTAGGCATTGCTATGACGTTTTTCACGGTGCCGTTCATTGGCACGCACACAGACACGTTAAGTAGCGGTGACGACGGACTCATAGCGTGGAGATTATATTTGTAATCCACTTTAAGGTCCGTGTGGTCACGCTCGCATTTCCAATAAGCTACCATTTGCAACGGACACGATGCGGCGCCCGTTTTAGGTCGCACTTGGTATTTAAGAATGTCGACGTTGAAATATTGCGCGGTGGGGTTCTTCTCGGACTGTCTTTTCAAAAGGGATGTTAGAGCTGGCATATTAAACTCAACCACTGTAGAATCGCGTGTAGACATCATGGTGTTTATGCTTATTAATTGCTTATTTGGCAACACATTATCTAATCTGTGTATGTTTTTCAGTCTAAAACAGAGTTTGGCTGGGTTTGGATTGTTTGCGAGTACGCCCACTATGCCAGTAGGGAACGAAAGCATCATATCACCAGACATTTTAACTTGACATTTAGATTCTTCAGTCCCACGAAAGTAGGAATGTATTATTTCGTGGAACGCTACAGCCAAGGGTATTGTGTCTGCCATGCCTATAGTAAGCGGTGAAGGACCACGTGACCCTGACGAACCTGCTGTTCGAAAATCACCCTCAGATCGCCTCGAGGGGGGACGAGGGAGAGATATAGTCGATATTGTTGGCGTAGACGTTCGAAAATTGGACTGAGACATTTCTCCGACTTCGGAAAATAAGTCTCCAACATCAGTGGCAGAGACTGGAGTAGGACTTTCTAGTAAATGTGACTGATTGGTTTGTAGAGGAGCGTATGGGTTAGAAACGTTACCGTGAGGTGAAGCTGGGTTACTGGCACTGGGACTTTGAAAGAAATTCAAATTTATAAAATCGTTACTAGCTTTACTGGTGTTGACGTTAGAGCCACGTCGGTTTGTGCCGATTTTATATAGGCTAATATTTTCTACTGTTGCTCTAAGTTCATCGACACTAGCCGACATTGGGGCGTTTCCATTGCTGATGGGCTTAATTTCCACATGTATTTTTTGTTCCCTCTCCTCTTCTGAATCTGAGTCAGAAGAAGAATACCCACTTCCTTTTTCATCTTTTGGTCTAATACAAAATCCTTCTTCATCAACTTCTGGAGAGTTTAATAAATCATCTTTTGCTGGAACTTCCTCTTCCTTTTCTTCTAAGTCAGACTTATCACCTGCATTAGAATTTTCAGAGATTTCATCTTTTTTCTTTTTAGATTTTTTAAGTTTAGTTTTTGTTCTTCTACTTCTGAACCACTTTGATTCTCTGAGTGTAGAGCGGTTCATGTTGTCGTCTTTATCTTGAACTACAGGAGTAGCAGGGGTCCCACTGGGACTTGAAGGAGCTGAGCATGGTGCTGCCCCCTCAGTGCTAACACTAGGTTCATCTTTGCTTTGGAAATTTGGAGTGAACAAATTGAGAAGGGATGTAGTTCTTCTTGAAGTTTTAGTTGCAAACGATGGCTCTTTCTTGGCTGTTTTGGGAGGTTGTGCTGGTTTGTGAGAGCCATTAGAAACTGAAGAAATCTGGTCAACTTCTGATATAGAGTTATTTGCTGATCCCGGCTTTGGTAAAGATGGAGGTAGTTCCACTAAATTGGCCTTCTCTAAGGCATTATACTTTTCAACAAGAAACTGTTCTAACAGCTTGTCTACGGTTAATTCTAGACACTGGTGCTTGAAATCTCTATGAACTTGGCCCATGAGGTCATGGTTGTTTTGGATTATATCAGCATAAGCATTTACAAACTGTTTCATTTGTTTTAAATGTGCCTCCTCAACATCCTGAAAATGTTTACAAGTTTGTGTCATTTTCTTTTCAAAATCTTGTTTAACCATACTATATTTTTCAGCTAATTGTCTGTAATCTTCATGTAGCTTTTTTATTTTGACTTCAGCTTTTTCTATGTCTTTTGCTGAAGCATTTTCTTTTCTAAGTTTTTCTAGTTCAGCTGATTTTGATGTGTACACATCTTTAGCTTTCTGTAAAGCTTGCTTAGTATTTTGTATGAGTAATACTACTTCAAGTGTACTTGATTCAGAATCTTTAACTGCTTTATGTTTCTTATGAAGCTCTTCAGCATAGCGAGCAACATCTTTAACAAGCTCGCTGACTTTTTGAAACATATGCTGGTGTAAATTAGATAATTTCTCTGCTGAACATTTTAGTACGCCCCAAAAAGGCGCAAATGTACCTTGGGCGCAGTTACTATTTGCTTGTTTAGCCAACTTTGCTAGGAGTTTCGAATTGGATTCTTCAATGTTCGATCTCTCTCTGAGATACTCTGAGAGCTCTTTGCTAGCTATCAGTCCGTATTTCATGTTTTGATATAAAATATCGTATCCATTATGCTCGTTGGCGAAATAATCTACAAAGTTGACACTCATCTTTGCTGTTACGAAGGCAACGATTTGTTACTCAATACATAATTTTTCACTCACTGACCTGTATTCTAGGATCGAGCTCAGTGTCACCATTGTCGTCAGCTGGAATAGTAAAAGAGGATTCTTCCATTGTAGTATCTACAACTAGGAAGCCACCCAATCACTTAAATTACATCACCGACACAATAGCGTATAGCGTCACCGTCACTTCACTTTTCAATAATTTGCTTGATTATACGCACATAACTAATACGTAAAAAAAATATCACTATGTATTTACAAAGTTATATCAAAATTACTTTATATATTTTAATTGGCAAAACTAATCAAATCAAGAATTTTCATACAAGATGACGTCCACTTTCTTGACGTCAAATCATAATAATAGACAACGATAAAGTTTTTACGTGATAGTGTTTGCTTATAATATTCTACTACAATTTTGAATATACTCGATTCTTATCGATACTGAAATTTACCGAAAAGTTTATGAAATAATTAAAAATACGTTAGTACTTACTTATTTAAAAGAACATTTATTTGATTTCATTAAAGTTTCATTTTCATTTAAAAAAAATATGTAAGGAATACAATAAGATATATAATTATTATTACTTTCAACTACTGGATTCCACATAATTTTATGTATCAATTTTATCAATTTCATTTTGTATGATAAAGTAAATTCTAATTAGTACAAATAATGCAACATATAACAGGAATCGATTACAAATTACTCGGATACTATACAATTTTTAGCTATACATCTATCATCTACTTATTTGTAGTCTATGCTATTATTATACTATGTATAAAATAAAGTAGACTTTTTTCATCATGTCTCTGTTCTCTTTCACACCCGCACCAAATCCCGCAAATAACCATCATGTTATTCTGTTTGTTAGATTACATTATTTTCAGTTGGTTAATGATGCTTTTTGACTTGTCGATTTTGACGTAAAACAACTTCAATTTGCTCCAGATTCGTTGTTCCACGGAAGAAAGTATTTGATATAAAAGAAAATTCTTTCTATGAGTGATACAGACAGTGGTTGTGTTATAATTACAGATATTTTGACTCACGCTTGCGTGTTCAGAGTATATTTCTGAAACGGGTAACGTAGTCAATCTGTATGCAACTGTTACGCGTTGCCTCGACTATGTCTTACCAGGGATCACCATATTCGGGGCCGGGGGACGAGTACGACTTTGAAGATGATGGGTACGACGATATAGATGAATATAGGGACCCAGAGGACTCGTTACAGCAACCCCCTGCAGATGATAGCGACGAAGGTATGTTTGTTTATAACCAGCGTAACTAGCCTATTTTGGCGTCGTATCACCTGTCTTTAATGTCTAATCATGTTGTTCTCTATAAATACACACTTAATGCTTGTAAACATTGGTTGCGTAATCGTTGTAACTTTGTGATTCAGTTCCCTAATTATTTTATTACCTTCCCGCCTTTTGAGTCAAGCTCTGAAAATGACGTAATTGACTTGTATTTCCATAACTTTCTCTACATTGCAAATGAAAAAAATATATATTTTTGCGTGTCAATTTTTTGCCTGGTCAGATCTTTACATTTACCATGTGACTTCTGATTAGTGGCACTTATCTCAAAATACATGACATTCTATAGTTATTAATTTTGTATATTTTCCTTTAAATTCTAGACACAGAAGAAGCCAGTGAAACGGACATACCCAATAATGATGAACCTCTGGAAATAAAAGAGCAGTAAGTACTTTACTATATAGTAATTAGAAATACTAAACTAATATAGGATTACAAACTCATATTTTCTTTAGTATTTTTTAATAATCTGTAATTATTTTATTAAATATTATTTAATGATTATTACTAATCCACTTTAACTTAAAAATTCATACTGAAATCTTTAAACCAATCATGTAAATATTAAATCTAAACATTTGTACAATTATTATAAAACTGATAAATTCATTTAGTTGAATATGCTAATCTCAAAACCTATGCTCAGATCCAAATTGAAGAATTTTATGTAAGTTGTACAGTTCATTTCAAGTAAGGCTATAGGTAAAGTTACTTTGGGCAATCAGAATATTATAAATTCAAAACTCTAAATTACTTCCATTTAACAACAGGAGCAAAGCCACAGCTAAAAATATCTTTTTTATGTATATACTTTAATTATAGTATTTTTGATAAATAAAACTATGTTTATTACCAACTTTAAACCATTGAAATACCATTTGGATGCTATATATATTCTTTATTATGGTTATAGAATGTACCAAGACAAGTTAGCCAACTTAAAAAAGCAGCTACAGCAGTTAGAAGATAATATTCACCCAGAATTTGTAAGAAGAGTCAAAAGATTAGAACATCAGCTTCATGAGCGGTTACGTCTTAATAGGATATATAAGTAAGTCACTTGTTGTCTAAGTCACATATAGCACAGTTAACTTGGGAACCTAATGTTAAGACACTTCTTCCCAAATTTAATAAGGGATTTTGTGTTGAGTGAAGTAACTCAACTTTGCCTCATTAACCAAGTGAACTAAATTACACTTTTTCATATTATTTTATTATTACTAAATATTTTGGAGGCATATTGTACAGACAAAGTAAGGTGTTAAATTCCACCATTTACAGGCAATGTCTAATAATCTGATGGATTGTGGAGAACACTGTTATATCACTCTGTTCTCTACTCCTACCCTGCTAAATTTCTTTTATGAAGTATACATTTTTAATTCACACAATTTTGTTGATTGGCATAATGTTTTTTGTAAATGTTTTTTTATTATAAACATTTTATAATTAGAATCTATGTACAATTGTCCTGAGAAATAATATTGTAAAGTTTTATTATCCTATGTCACTATAGAATCTTACAACATGTTTAAAATAATTTTCAATAAAGTAATATGTATATAAATAAGATTAAAATATACATATAAATAAAATAGTTTATTAAAGTAATGTTTTACAAATTTTGTGAGCTTAATCTTATTAGAATCTTCAATGTATGTATTGGTATTGTAACTTTTTGGTTTATTTTATTAGCTTTACATGAGGTTGTTGTGTCATAGGAGCACTAATATTTTCATTTCTTTTCTCTGATATAAAGATAATAAATGTGTGATACAGCATGAAGAAAAAAAAAGATATTCAATACCCAACTGGGTGGAAACTGGAGAATAGAATGTCTTAAGACTAGATTCTTTCTACCCAACCTCTTGTATCCGTTTTTGGCTGTACAAGTTTAATGAGCATGTTAATAAAAATATCTGTTTTGTTTAACAGGGATCACATGTATGAAGTAGTTGAAAGGGAATTTATAGCTGAAAAGAAAGCAGCGGCAAAAGAGTTTGAAGAAAAAAAGGTAGAATTAAGAGAGAATTTGTTAAATGATTTTGAGGAAAAACGTAAATTGATTGAGAGTGAAAGGCACACTATGGAGCTCAATGGAGATTCAATAGAGGTAATAAAAATATTTTTTTTTACAAATTTATAAATATGCATATACTTATGACCTGTTCGCGATTTCGCCTGCTTGAACTACACAATTATATATTTACTAATCTGTATTGCTTTCCTTTCCTAATAATATTAAAATTTTAAGATAAACATTTACATGTACTTAAATTTGATGCTGTTATTTTATATAAATTTAGTTGAACAAAATACTTTATGAACTGATTGAAATAATACAAACACAAAATTTATTAACATCACAATTCATAAAAAATTGTTGCATAAATCTTATATGTTGTTGTAACTATAAAGCAATTCTATACAAAGTACATTCAGTATATTAAAGTATAAACATTTCATAGTTTTGTAATAAATATCATACTTCTAATATAGAAGATTTAAAGAAACAAAATGAAACCGAACACAGGGAACAGTGTAAAATAAAAAATATATATATATCGCAGGTAAAACCACCAATGAAACGCATATTAAGGAGGCGAGCAAATGAACCTGCACCTGCACCAGAAAAGAGAAGAAAACCTCTTACAACAACATTAACCTTTCAATTGGATGAGAGGGATATAGATGCAGACCTACGGGCCATATCACGAAGTTCACCTCCAAGGCATCATGCAACGTCCCATAATGTGACACAGCCAAGGAAGCATCTGAATTCTAATAGTTGTAAGTATTGAAATAAAATAAATTACAAAATACTCAAAATATAATACTTTTTTTTTTTTTTTTTATATGGAA
>DWAO01004269.1:0-13020 GCA_018230605.1 Heliconius congener
TATATATATATATATATATATATATATATATATATATATATATATAAATAAATTCACTTTTGAAGTAATCGCTAAGAGCATTTTTGTAACTTCTTTGCCATCACTGCTATTTTGTTTCCTTCATAGTAAAGGACTTGTATTAATGTAGTATAAAAATATACTTAGACAAGTTTATTCTCAAGACTGACTTACAACTGATATGAATTATTAGATAAAGTAAATGTTGGGTTAAAATAAATGTGATTTGTTTGAAAAAAATATCATAGAATAAAATTACTGTTCTGTCCTGCCCTGTTCTGTTCTTTTTATTATGGCTTTTCGAGCGTGCCAATTGAGCACAAAATCACTTCGCCAACGTCACGTTGTAGAACACACGGAAGAGGTTGTACGGTAAAAAAGAAATAATACTTCACCTATAACAAGACAAAAATATATATAAAATATATAAACATAAAGGGTTAGTAATACGTATTATTTTACATAGATGTTAGTTTATAAATTAATATTGTTATTCTTAATATATTTACATAAAAAGATATACTAAGCACAAACATTAACAAACAATTACAAAGCAACGCAAAATTCATTATTAAATGACTAAAAAAAATTGTTTACTATTTATACAAGGAGGCCGCACTCGAGCAAGGCCATTGGCGTCCACAATTGGACAGGTAAATTATCCAAGCAAACATTATCTGCGGTGGCACAGATAAAATTAGCATAAAATAATTACTTAGAAAAAGTGGCGTGGAGAAAATTCTAATTTACCTTTTAAAATAATTTTTGACACCGTTAATGAAAACTTAATAAAATTGAAATGAAAACGCAAAGTTCTTAGAAATGATTTTTCGATTTCTTCTTAACTTTATGTAATTCGCTATGGAAATACTTTAATTCACTTGAAATACCTATTAAAAGACAATTTAGTTATACATAATAGTAATGGCACTTTAATTTGTAAATTAAGTAGATTCATTAAATATATAAAAAATACTGTTAACTGGCAACACTGTATAGAATTATTATATTTCCTATTGCAGCTAAGTTAAGTATAAATTTACTTCGAATATTGTACAAATTTGATGAAAGTTGCTCATTTGTTAGGAAGCCCAAACATTTATAAATGGACAATTTGGTGAGCCATGATCAGTCAGCTGAATAAAATAAATAGAACGTGACGCTGCTCGTTTTATTGTTTTCTTATTCAAAGTACTATTGGAACAGATGACATAATGATACGATGTACGCTTGAAACATCACGGCTCAGTTATGATGATCCAATCCTGAATACATCACAAACTTTTTACGTAAATATTAACAACATTAATACATAACGATTCCGGTTCAATTTCTTATAATTCGATTAAAACTAAGGAAAAAGCCAGTAACATCTGAATTTCAACCTCACTCAGAACTGTCAATATACTGAATTCGGCAGAGACACAAATGGCCTATGAACGGCAGCCGCTTTATCTTTTAGGAAAAAAGTATAAAAAGAAATTGCCAAATTATAAGTGAAAGTGAATTGTTTTTTTATTCGAAAAAAAAAATTTAGTAAAAAGGAAAAAGAAAAATTGGACTGTTGATTTATGTTGAAATATTTAAAAATAAGACAATATACACTATAAAAATGATAATAAAATTAATGGAAAATAATAATACAAGTTTGTCTTTGTCTTAGTAAGTGAGTCTATACTATCATATAAAGAGGATATATTAGTATGTTGTTTGTAGTAAATAAACATAAAGACTACCGAACTGATTTTAAAAATTCTTTCGCCATTAGAATGCTACAGAATCACTGAGTAACATAGAATATATTAATTTCTATAAAAAGTTAGGGATCCCTACTAAAAATTCAATAACGCACTTTCAACCGGACAAAATGTCTTCCATCGGATGCACTGCTGAAACTGTTGAAGATGGAACGAAAAAACCACCTTTGGCATTATATCTAGATTTAAACTATATTTTACATGTACTGCGGTACACTATTATAATAAATATGGGCACGACGTTGACGGTAGTGTTAATTTTCGTACATTTTAGATATACATTTAGTGATGCTTAAGAGATTATTCGCTATTTAGTATTAATTCATATTTTTTGTTTGGCCTTAGCTTACTTGGGTAGTAGATTAGTTAGATTTTTTAAATTTGTTTGTAAGGTAGTAGTTAAGTATTTTATTTTATTTTCTTCGATCGATAAACGAGACAGGTTGAGGGTTCGATCTCCACTCAAGGAAATGAAATATTTATTATTTTCATCTCCTCGTTCTGGTAACAAGGCAAAGCGCAGCGTTAAGTACCGCCACTCAACACGCAACACCTCCAGATTCCACTTAATTATTTCTTCTGGAAAGTGGAGGACGGAAGTGTCTTGATGTAACGCGACTTATGTTTACTTTTATGACACTCTAAAGTTCTTACAAAAGTACGATAATGTAACCCAAGGAGCTAAAACTTCCATATTAATAGTCTTTATAAGTAGACTTCAGATGTATATATAAAAACATGAACACTTGCCTGATTTCGCGGGCAAAGTTGCGATCGGGACGCTAGTAATATGTATATAATTGTGTAATATCCATATTATATTTATGTTGTAAGTGACAAGCACTGTAGTCTGAATAAGATATTAAAAAGTATATATATTACTCTATTTTTAAATTCTTATACAATTTAGGAACAAGTAATCACCCATATGCATGTAACTTTAATAAATTTCAATACTGAATCTTAGTGTTAAATTATCAAGCAACATATCGATAAAGATCTGTTAAGAAAATATTTTCCAAACCAGCTGTTGAAAGACTATAGACGCCACTAACTTAACAAAGGAAATGAAGCCTTGGAGACTAAAAGCCTTGTTCACAAAGTTATCTCAAATAAGCTCGTTATCTTTACATTATGTTGAGGTTCCCCAGGGATTAAGAAATTTGCTATCGTTGTATTCGAAATTATTTACGCAGTTTTACATTTTAACTTTTACTAAAAGTAAATATTTATATTTTTTACTAAAAGTAATTATAAATATTTTATTAATATGAAATGGTAAGTCAAAAATCCTGTATCCTTACTTGGTAAATTCTATCATACCTTAACTTTACCTCTACCAGCAAATGCCACTTCTTAAGTGCAATCAAGTGATATATTGTTTTTTAATTTATTTTCACTCAATTGCCCTACGAGGGCTGCTCGCTACTCGGTTTGTTCTTGCGTAAATCCAAGGCGAGGTTAAATCCATCAAATCATATAAAATATAGTATATTTCTAGTTTAGTATCAACTTAAATGATAAATAAAGTAAATGCTATGTGAGCAATATTACAAATTTCTTTATAATAAAATTATGCACTAATAATAACATATTTTTTTATGACGTATTATATCCCACACACAGCGGGCAACCTAGTATTAAGACACTCCGTTCCCTATTTTCAGCCGAGATTCTGGAGATAGACACATTTTGTCCACTGCGTCGCTGGCCTCAGATAAGTGGATTAATTTTTTTTTTAAGTTACTGAGCAACGTATTATTAAGAATAAAAGAATTTAAAGTATAAGAACAATAAAACAAAATAATTCATTAAGGCAACCTCTAATGCAACATCCCTGTGACACCTAATACCGCAATACTACCGCAAATCACTTGTTATGTTAGGTCTTGGGTTAATCAAAAGACCATTTCTTAAAATATTTATAAAAAAGGGTTATAGGTAGAATTTTACATATAATATGGAGTAGAAATTATAGAACTTTCAAATAAAAGTACGTCACGGATCGGCAAACCCAGAAATATGAATTACTGTATTTAAATAAAGGTATACTTATTATGGCCTAATATCCCATTGCTTAAACTGCAAGGATCTGTCTTTCTAATGAATAAATGAAATGAATACAGTGACATTTTCTTAAATAGTGACACAATGTACGGTTATTACTTACAGTGTTTTAGTTGATTAAAGCAATGGGATCTCGGTCTATTATGCTTCTGTGTTACAAATTAAAATTATTAACAGAAATTTTAGCAACTACCTCAATTTTCAGAATAATTATAAATACAAAAAAAAGCTCTTAATTTTAGCACATACAAAACATTAAATTATAAAAATCAAGAAATATTCAATGCTTACAAGTATTATGTCTTAACGTATGAAAATGAAATCGATATGGTAGTAACAAAAAGCCATTTTTTATTATAATATATTTATATAATCAAAGTATGAATCATTGTTATTTATGCATTTTTACCATATCATATGTTAATCACTTTACTATAAAAATCATTCGAACAGGAATTAATAAAATCTTTGAAAGTGTATTTTTTTTTTAAATTTCAAAAAACTTGTTCGAGGAATACGATGGAGGTCTTAGACAGTGTCCAGCCATAGCGATGAGGGTTTCAGATTATTAAAAAGAATCCACTTTTCATCACAGTCTCATTCACAGTTTATTAATGTTCCCAATATGCCTGCAGACTGCAGCTAATTCGGAAGTGGCTTGCGATGGATCCGTTTCCACAATAACTTTTATTTCGTCATTATTAACATCTATTTCGTGGACGGCAGAAGTTGGGTCTCCGGGCTCGTTTTGCAGGTCCAAATTTACAGAACGAAAACCTTGAAACCAAAAATGCATTGCCATTTCTCTTGCGCCATACACATCATTAACCTTCCGAGCCGTTTCCGCAGCACTGGGGCCACGGTGGAACTCGTATTCGTAATAACGAAAATTTCAGGTTTTCCATTTGAGTAACGTGTGTTGAGTAAAGTGAGCGATGTAAATAGAAAAAAAAAAAAGAAAAATAAATGAATGACAGCTAACGAAACACAAATAAATTAGAATTTGGAATTCCTAATCAAAGAGGAGAAATTTGTGATTAAAGGCCAGTACGACAAAACCCCAATTTCATATGTAGGATGGATACATATGCATTATAACATCATACTGAGAAACTAATCGTTCTGCTCAAGTTATATAAATTCAACTGCTAATTTGTAACTATCGAATAAATTTCAATGAGTGAATTGAAAATTGGGCGTTCTATACTGACGTTCCATTCGTACGGCGCGTTTAGTGGGGGAACTCAATACGAATCAAGGTGAAAATATTAAATATTTAATTTCCCCGAGTGGGAATCGAAGCCAAAACCTGTCGCGTTTACAGTCAGCGACTTAAGACCAGACGCGGCGCATGGGCACATTTATACTAATAAAAAAACAAAAAATCTTGTATCGAATTTAAATAATTATATGACAAGAATTGCATATAGTCACGTTTCATATAGATCTAAAGTTAGATATCGGTAGAGAGTATTGCAATAACTGGCGACGTGAGGTAGCTGAAAGTCAATGTTCGCCTCCAGGGTGCCCATTATCTTGGAAACTTTACCTATCTGATTTAAGATTATTAGCCCCGAGGCCATGCCACAATCGCCACTTTACGATCTTTGACTTTTGATCTCCATGATCGAGGTATACCCGATAAATTAACTTGTAAAGTCAAATTATGTTTAATAAATTCACAATCTATTTATTTAATGTTTTGCATGTTATAAATAATCTCGCTTTCAGCTTTATGCTGTATCTTGCACATAGCACGGTAGGCAGAGTGAACCTGGGAACCTAGTGTTAAGACGTTACGTTCCCCACTTTCCACCAAATTTCTGAAGCTTTACGTGTTAAATGGTGGAACCTAAAGCCGCGCTTGTATGCTAATAAATTCATGTACATCATAAATTGCATATTTGCAATAAAAAGCCGATATCGCCTATTAAACAGATCGTAAACGACTCATCTTGTTAATCAGTGGAGATCGAATTTAAGCCATGATTATTATGTTATTTATTATATTACTTATTATAGTCAATTGTGATTATTTATACATATATAATAAATAATTATTGTAATTTGAAGCCTATTGTGGCATAGGGGCACAAAGTGTGACTGCAAGCGCGATAGGCTGAGTCTGATTCCCACTCGAGGAAATGAACTATTAAATATTTTCATTTCTTCGCACTGGTTACGAGGCAAAGCGCAGCGTTAAGTTCCGCCACTCAACCCATAATGTAAAGTGTCTTAATGAGAACGGAGTATTTTACCAGTAGGTTTCCAGGATCTTTTCGCCTACATTGCTATGTCCCACACATATAAAGTGAAGCTTAAAAATCAAAATCCTTTGATATTTTAAATGCTATACGCATAAAAATTATTAACTATCCCGCATGAAAGAAATTAAAAATACACTGTCATGCCAAATATACCGGAAATACGTACATATGTACATAAAAAACCATATACGTAAAAAAGACGTATTTTCGATTTTTTAAGTATAAAAAAAAAATTATACATTTTATAAAAAGTCGAAAATATGAAAAAAGTTACTAGATAATCCTTCCAAAAACGAATTTAAAATATTTTATTTACGCGATGTAAATATAAAGAGTGGATTACGAAAACGTTGCAATAAATTCTGAATTGAAAAATATGAAAAGAGAATATATATATATATATATATATATATATTCTCTTTTCATATTTTTCAATTCAGAATTTATTGCAACGTTTTCGTAATCCACTCTTTATATTTACATCGCGTAAATAAAATATTTTAAATTCGTTTTTGGAAGGATTATCTAGTAACTTTTTTCATATTTTCGACTTTTTATAAAATGTATAATTTTTTTTTTATACTTAAAAAATCGAAAATACGTCTTTTTTACGTATATGGTTTTTTATGTACATATGTACGTATTTCCGGTATATTTGGCATGACAGTGTATTTTTAATTTCTTTCATGCGGGATAGTTAATAATTTTTATGCGTATAGCATTTAAAATATCAAAGGATTTTGATTTTTAAGCTTCACTTTATATGTGTGGGACATAGCAATGTAGGCGAAAAGATCCTGGAAACCTACTGGTAAAATACTCCGTTCTCATTAAGACACTTTACATTATGGGTTGAGTGGCGGAACTTAACGCTGCGCTTTGCCTCGTAACCAGTGCGAAGAAATGAAAATATTTAATAGTTCATTTCCTCGAGTGGGAATCAGACTCAGCCTATCGCGCTTGCAGTCACACTTTGTGCCCCTATGCCACAATAGGCTTCAAATTACAATAATTATTTATTATATATGTATAAATAATCACAATTGACTATAATAAGTAATATAATAAATAACATAATAATCATGGCTTAAATTCGATCTCCACTGATTAACAAGATGAGTCGTTTACGATCTGTTTAATAGGCGATATCGGCTTTTTATTGCAAATATGCAATTTATGATGTACATGAATTTATTAGCATACAAGCGCGGCTTTAGGTTCCACCATTTAACACGTAAAGCTTCAGAAATTTGGTGGAAAGTGGGGAACGTAACGTCTTAACACTAGGTTCCCAGGTTCACTCTGCCTACCGTGCTATGTGCAAGATACAGCATAAAGCTGAAAGCGAGATTATTTATAACATGCAAAACATTAAATAAATAGATTGTGAATTTATTAAACATAATTTGACTTTACAAGTTAATTTATCGGGTATACCTCGATCATGGAGATCAAAAGTCAAAGATCGTAAAGTGGCGATTGTGGCATGGCCTCGGGGCTAATAATCTTAAATCAGATAGGTAAAGTTTCCAAGATAATGGGCACCCTGGAGGCGAACATTGACTTTCAGCTACCTCACGTCGCCAGTTATTGCAATACTCTCTACCGATATCTAACTTTAGATCTATATGAAACGTGACTATATGCAATTCTTGTCATATAATTATTTAAATTCGATACAAGATTTTTTGTTTTTTTATTAGTATAAATGTGCCCATGCGCCGCGTCTGGTCTTAAGTCGCTGACTGTAAACGCGACAGGTTTTGGCTTCGATTCCCACTCGGGGAAATTAAATATTTAATATTTTCACCTTGATTCGTATTGAGTTCCCCCACTAAACGCGCCGTACGAATGGAACGTCAGTATAGAACGCCCAATTTTCAATTCACTCATTGAAATTTATTCGATAGTTACAAATTAGCAGTTGAATTTATATAACTTGAGCAGAACGATTAGTTTCTCAGTATGATGTTATAATGCATATGTATCCATCCTACATATGAAATTGGGGTTTTGTCGTACTGGCCTTTAATCACAAATTTCTCCTCTTTGATTAGGAATTCCAAATTCTAATTTATTTGTGTTTCGTTAGCTGTCATTCATTTATTTTTCTTTTTTTTTTTTCTATTTACATCGCTCACTTTACTCAACACACGTTACTCAAATGGAAAACCTGAAATTTTCGTTATTACGAATACGAGTTCCACCGTGGCCCCAGTGCTGCGGAAACGGCTCGGAAGGTTAATGATGTGTATGGCGCAAGAGAAATGGCAATGCATTTTTGGTTTCAAGGTTTTCGTTCTGTAAATTTGGACCTGCAAAACGAGCCCGGAGACCCAACTTCTGCCGTCCACGAAATAGATGTTAATAATGACGAAATAAAAGTTATTGTGGAAACGGATCCATCGCAAGCCACTTCCGAATTAGCTGCAGTCTGCAGGCATATTGGGAACATTAATAAACTGTGAATGAGACTGTGATGAAAAGTGGATTCTTTTTAATAATCTGAAACCCTCATCGCTATGGCTGGACACTGTCTAAGACCTCCATCGTATTCCTCGAACAAGTTTTTTGAAATTTAAAAAAAAAATACACTTTCAAAGATTTTATTAATTCCTGTTCGAATGATTTTTATAGTAAAGTGATTAACATATGATATGGTAAAAATGCATAAATAACAATGATTCATACTTTGATTATATAAATATATTATAATAAAAAATGGCTTTTTGTTACTACCATATCGATTTCATTTTCATACGTTAAGACATAATACTTGTAAGCATTGAATATTTCTTGATTTTTATAATTTAATGTTTTGTATGTGCTAAAATTAAGAGCTTTTTTTTGTATTTATAATTATTCTGAAAATTGAGGTAGTTGCTAAAATTTCTGTTAATAATTTTAATTTGTAACACAGAAGCATAATAGACCGAGATCCCATTGCTTTAATCAACTAAAACACTGTAAGTAATAACCGTACATTGTGTCACTATTTAAGAAAATGTCACTGTATTCATTTCATTTATTCATTAGAAAGACAGATCCTTGCAGTTTAAGCAATGGGATATTAGGCCATAATAAGTATACCTTTATTTAAATACAGTAATTCATATTTCTGGGTTTGCCGATCCGTGACGTACTTTTATTTGAAAGTTCTATAATTTCTACTCCATATTATATGTAAAATTCTACCTATAACCCTTTTTTATAAATATTTTAAGAAATGGTCTTTTGATTAACCCAAGACCTAACATAACAAGTGATTTGCGGTAGTATTGCGGTATTAGGTGTCACAGGGATGTTGCATTAGAGGTTGCCTTAATGAATTATTTTGTTTTATTGTTCTTATACTTTAAATTCTTTTATTCTTAATAATACGTTGCTCAGTAACTTAAAAAAAAAATTAATCCACTTATCTGAGGCCAGCGACGCAGTGGACAAAATGTGTCTATCTCCAGAATCTCGGCTGAAAATAGGGAACGGAGTGTCTTAATACTAGGTTGCCCGCTGTGTGTGGGATATAATACGTCATAAAAAAATATGTTATTATTAGTGCATAATTTTATTATAAAGAAATTTGTAATATTGCTCACATAGCATTTACTTTATTTATCATTTAAGTTGATACTAAACTAGAAATATACTATATTTTATATGATTTGATGGATTTAACCTCGCCTTGGATTTACGCAAGAACAAACCGAGTAGCGAGCAGCCCTCGTAGGGCAATTGAGTGAAAATAAATTAAAAAACAATATATCACTTGATTGCACTTAAGAAGTGGCATTTGCTGGTAGAGGTAAAGTTAAGGTATGATAGAATTTACCAAGTAAGGATACAGGATTTTTGACTTACCATTTCATATTAATAAAATATTTATAATTACTTTTAGTAAAAAATATAAATATTTACTTTTAGTAAAAGTTAAAATGTAAAACTGCGTAAATAATTTCGAATACAACGATAGCAAATTTCTTAATCCCTGGGGAACCTCAACATAATGTAAAGATAACGAGCTTATTTGAGATAACTTTGTGAACAAGGCTTTTAGTCTCCAAGGCTTCATTTCCTTTGTTAAGTTAGTGGCGTCTATAGTCTTTCAACAGCTGGTTTGGAAAATATTTTCTTAACAGATCTTTATCGATATGTTGCTTGATAATTTAACACTAAGATTCAGTATTGAAATTTATTAAAGTTACATGCATATGGGTGATTACTTGTTCCTAAATTGTATAAGAATTTAAAAATAGAGTAATATATATACTTTTTAATATCTTATTCAGACTACAGTGCTTGTCACTTACAACATAAATATAATATGGATATTACACAATTATATACATATTACTAGCGTCCCGATCGCAACTTTGCCCGCGAAATCAGGCAAGTGTTCATGTTTTTATATATACATCTGAAGTCTACTTATAAAGACTATTAATATGGAAGTTTTAGCTCCTTGGGTTACATTATCGTACTTTTGTAAGAACTTTAGAGTGTCATAAAAGTAAACATAAGTCGCGTTACATCAAGACACTTCCGTCCTCCACTTTCCAGAAGAAATAATTAAGTGGAATCTGGAGGTGTTGCGTGTTGAGTGGCGGTACTTAACGCTGCGCTTTGCCTTGTTACCAGAACGAGGAGATGAAAATAATAAATATTTCATTTCCTTGAGTGGAGATCGAACCCTCAACCTGTCTCGTTTATCGATCGAAGAAAATAAAATAAAATACTTAACTACTACCTTACAAACAAATTTAAAAAATCTAACTAATCTACTACCCAAGTAAGCTAAGGCCAAACAAAAAATATGAATTAATACTAAATAGCGAATAATCTCTTAAGCATCACTAAATGTATATCTAAAATGTACGAAAATTAACACTACCGTCAACGTCGTGCCCATATTTATTATAATAGTGTACCGCAGTACATGTAAAATATAGTTTAAATCTAGATATAATGCCAAAGGTGGTTTTTTCGTTCCATCTTCAACAGTTTCAGCAGTGCATCCGATGGAAGACATTTTGTCCGGTTGAAAGTGCGTTATTGAATTTTTAGTAGGGATCCCTAACTTTTTATAGAAATTAATATATTCTATGTTACTCAGTGATTCTGTAGCATTCTAATGGCGAAAGAATTTTTAAAATCAGTTCGGTAGTCTTTATGTTTATTTACTACAAACAACATACTAATATATCCTCTTTATATGATAGTATAGACTCACTTACTAAGACAAAGACAAACTTGTATTATTATTTTCCATTAATTTTATTATCATTTTTATAGTGTATATTGTCTTATTTTTAAATATTTCAACATAAATCAACAGTCCAATTTTTCTTTTTCCTTTTTACTAAATTTTTTTTTTCGAATAAAAAAACAATTCACTTTCACTTATAATTTGGCAATTTCTTTTTATACTTTTTTCCTAAAAGATAAAGCGGCTGCCGTTCATAGGCCATTTGTGTCTCTGCCGAATTCAGTATATTGACAGTTCTGAGTGAGGTTGAAATTCAGATGTTACTGGCTTTTTCCTTAGTTTTAATCGAATTATAAGAAATTGAACCGGAATCGTTATGTATTAATGTTGTTAATATTTACGTAAAAAGTTTGTGATGTATTCAGGATTGGATCATCATAACTGAGCCGTGATGTTTCAAGCGTACATCGTATCATTATGTCATCTGTTCCAATAGTACTTTGAATAAGAAAACAATAAAACGAGCAGCGTCACGTTCTATTTATTTTATTCAGCTGACTGATCATGGCTCACCAAATTGTCCATTTATAAATGTTTGGGCTTCCTAACAAATGAGCAACTTTCATCAAATTTGTACAATATTCGAAGTAAATTTATACTTAACTTAGCTGCAATAGGAAATATAATAATTCTATACAGTGTTGCCAGTTAACAGTATTTTTTATATATTTAATGAATCTACTTAATTTACAAATTAAAGTGCCATTACTATTATGTATAACTAAATTGTCTTTTAATAGGTATTTCAAGTGAATTAAAGTATTTCCATAGCGAATTACATAAAGTTAAGAAGAAATCGAAAAATCATTTCTAAGAACTTTGCGTTTTCATTTCAATTTTATTAAGTTTTCATTAACGGTGTCAAAAATTATTTTAAAAGGTAAATTAGAATTTTCTCCACGCCACTTTTTCTAAGTAATTATTTTATGCTAATTTTATCTGTGCCACCGCAGATAATGTTTGCTTGGATAATTTACCTGTCCAATTGTGGACGCCAATGGCCTTGCTCGAGTGCGGCCTCCTTGTATAAATAGTAAACAATTTTTTTTAGTCATTTAATAATGAATTTTGCGTTGCTTTGTAATTGTTTGTTAATGTTTGTGCTTAGTATATCTTTTTATGTAAATATATTAAGAATAACAATATTAATTTATAAACTAACATCTATGTAAAATAATACGTATTACTAACCCTTTATGTTTATATATTTTATATATATTTTTGTCTTGTTATAGGTGAAGTATTATTTCTTTTTTACCGTACAACCTCTTCCGTGTGTTCTACAACGTGACGTTGGCGAAGTGATTTTGTGCTCAATTGGCACGCTCGAAAAGCCATAATAAAAAGAACAGAACAGGGCAGGACAGAACAGTAATTTTATTCTATGATATTTTTTTCAAACAAATCACATTTATTTTAACCCAACATTTACTTTATCTAATAATTCATATCAGTTGTAAGTCAGTCTTGAGAATAAACTTGTCTAAGTATATTTTTATACTACATTAATACAAGTCCTTTACTATGAAGGAAACAAAATAGCAGTGATGGCAAAGAAGTTACAAAAATGCTCTTAGCGATTACTTCAAAAGTGAATTTATTTATATATATATATATATATATATATATATATATATATATATATATA
>DWAO01004270.1:0-13019 GCA_018230605.1 Heliconius congener
AAAGGCCATCGCGGCGCAGGGGCACAAAGTTAGGTTAAGTTACTTAAATCGGTTAAGCCCTTTCTGAGATTATCCTGAACGCACAGATAAACAGACAAACTGACCAAGTTCAATTATTTAAATTTATTTTAAAAGTTTTAATAGCAATGATCATTAATATTAAAGCTTAAAATAACCTTGTAGGTATGATTGGGGCATTGGGTTCTGCTACTCAACACGCAATACTTCCAGAATTCGGCGGAAAATGGGGAAAGGAAGTGTCTCAATGGGAATGAGTGTCTTAATATTAGATTCCCACTGACTTCTATGTATGGGATAAATCGTAAAGCTAAAAAAAAAAATGATTGTGGTTTTTCAGGATTAACACAATGCCCATTATAAGTAACGGCTCGAAGATTCAACAATTAAAAAAATATATAGTACTCAAAATACAAAGTGGAATTAATTATGTCATTAATTTTATTATCACTCGCGCTAATTTGGCAAGGAATTAGGTTTGCATTTAACGATTTGTCGCCTGTCCAGTTTTATCTTTAATTATAATTTATTCCTACTTAATTATCATATCTTTTATATGTGCGATAAACCTATATATGTGTAACATACTTCTAAAAATATGGAGATATTTGTATCGTTATGTATTTGTACCTAAAAGCTATAAAATGCATTTGCTGATGACAAGGTTCAAGATTAAAGGTCCTGTTATGCCGCTTCGATAAAATCTACTTTATTTTATCCGTTTGTCAATCTGATATATTTTTGAGAAAATACTGCCGTTCAAAAATATAGTTGCACATATTGTCCACATATCATATGTCCGATATGTTACAGCAAGGTGTCTTTTATTTTTTCGCTGGCCCTCCGGCCTTCCTCCTGTCTCCTGCCTTCCTGCCCTCTGGTATGGTGGGTTTCGGACTTCAAAGATTTTATGAGTACTTTTTTTTTAGGCTTACTTATTTCTGTGACAATTAAATTAATTTTACAATAAAAGTTTTTTTTGAGCATTTCATCCCGCTAAGGTGAATATTACATGATTGATAATGAGATTAACATACAAAAGTTTGTATATTAATTATTAGCAAAAAGACTATAACATAAAGGTTAATTAATTAAATAGGAAAATGAAAAGTTACTATAATTAGAACTGTGTTTGAAAAAAATAAAATATCGACAAAAGTAAAAATAACAGTCATAATAAAAATAAAGATGCACTGGATGTGACCAATTCAGTCTGTAACCTCCTTCACATATGGTAGAAGTGAGTTTTGTCTCCCTACTGTGGGTGGTTTCTTGGTCTTCTTACAACGCAGCGTGGCGAGGAATTGGCCGCTTGTTCTGATGAAGGTCATTCTTCACCTGTCAAAGCTCGTCCCCTAGGTGTACAGCATCGCAGAGGTGGTGGGCTTTCTGAAACAAGGGTTTGCCAACGGTAGACAAGTGTGTGCTTATGAGATTCTGCATGTATTTGGCCTATTGTGCCTTTAGACTACTACTTCTTCAGCTTTCCTCGATGTTATAGTCATAAGAAATTCTAACTTAGAATTAAGCAGATCGTGCCCATGGGAGTAACTAGAGGTACTTTTTGTGGGGGTGCCTGAACCCCATTTATTGGACTTTAGCTTTCAACAGATATGTTCGTGTAAATGTTGTTTTTTTATTCTTCCAGGGCAATTTTTTTGTTAGTTTTTCTGCGGTGGGCACCTGGGATGGGCATGGATCATCCGGTGCACTCTAATCATACACCCATGATCGTACCTATCACAAAATGGCAAGTGGTCCAAATTATGAATTTTGAATGTTCCTGTTGGACATGCATTATAAGACCTGGTTGAAAAATCTGATCATAAAAAAATTAAATAATATAAAATATATTTACGTATTACTATAGACATGTATGTATATATATACAACAATATTTTTATAATGCTTGATCACACGCCAGAATTTCATAAAACATGATGTTTAAAACAAAAAACGTGGGTGAACTACGTCATAGCCATAATAAACATCGCATCACCCATTTCATAATTTCTCCCCTAATCATTGCCAGAGGGCATAAAATAAATAAACACTGAGAGCTCGTTGACAAAGTGTCTTTTTGAATAATTTCTACTAATTAATGTCTGAAATGTCAGTCATATTTTTTGTTTTCCATAGCACTGTCATCTCTTGCTGAAGATATTTTATTTTTTAAATAATAATAATAATATAAAATAAAACATGTGTTAAATCTTAATTTAGAATCAATAAGTCGACGTCATCTTAGAATATAAACAGCACCAACTATTTACACTTGCGTCGAAGTCGTAAATCAACAACGACGATTAAATCAATGTAATTAATGATCATTTTACTAATTATTTTATAATAATATTTCCTATTAGCTTCAGATCCTAGTGTTAAGACACTTTCGTTCCCCACTTTTCGCCTATTTCTCGAGACATTGTGTGTTGAGTAGCGGAAATCATCGCCACCGTGGCAGTCGCACACTTAGATCCCTGCGCCACAACGGCCTCAATTAAATAGAACTATAATTAAAAAATATATTATGTATACAAAAATTTATCAATATTAATATATCATCTGACCGAGCTGACCTGATACAAAATATAAGGTGAGCTCTAGAGTCTTTTAAACTATTGATATTGATAAAACAAAACTATATACGTACTACAGCCTATATTATATGATCGAATAAGCTACGACTTATCACCGTCACGAAGTGTTCTCAGGATCTTAAGATCTTAAGATATTTTCTAAGGTTAGTTGGTTTTTTTTTATTTTTAGTGGTAGGAGGTGAGGAGGTCCATCCATCAGTTGTTCCTATGCCCATACCACCTAATGGTGGTTTGCTAGTTCATATTTAAATGAGTATCAAGATTTAATATGCACATAAAATTTACTTTAGATTAAAAAGTAACTTTACTTTGTAAAATGTGTTCTTGGTTATTTCAATTAATTAGAACAGTCAAATCAGTCTGTTCTGGTCCATTGCTGGACATCGGCTCCTGCCAGGGTACGCCAGAGCTCCTGATTATAAGAAAAATAAAAATAAGTTTTAAATATATGTATGCCAAACGAATTGGAGGTTAATCGCAATGACGGATATGGCCTTCAACATGTTTAGAAAAATCAATTACGACACCAGTTTTTTAGTTGCCACTTTGATAACTGTTTACTTCTATATTTTGAGATTTAAAAGTTATAAAAAAAAAGTTAAAAATATATTATTTTGTTCAAATAAAAAAACAAAGCAGTAAATAAACGATAATTTTGAAACTAAAATTTAACGAAACAACAAATACAGAGATGACAATAGAGCTTTTCTGTCGTCTCTACGAAATCCGAAATAGTGATATAGATAATCAGCTCAATTAAGAAATTAACAATATGCATACCACAATATAGCCAAGCAATATTATTTTACAATATAATGGAAGATTGTTAGCGTTGATGAAAATGTCAGTAAATTAATATTATAAATCGTCAAACGGCTATATATTTATAGCAATGTAAAAGTACATAATAATCTTAATTGTGATTAAAGTACAAAGCGAAATATATAAAACACAAAGCAAGGAAAATGAGGCAGTTAAACATGAAAACTGAAATGTTTACTGGGCGGGCGGCGTGACGGCGTGACGGCGTGGCGGGGGCGGGCGGAGTCCTGGGCGCGTGTGCGCGGTCCGGCAGTGCGCGCCCGCCCCGGTCCGACACTCGACGTCGGCTCGTCAGCGACATCACACCGCTAACATAAATCGATCAGTATTTTAATCGGTAAGAATAAGTGTTTATAAAAGAAAACGCGAAAGTGCATTCGTTTTGCTATTGTTGTTTAGCTATCTTACGAGACCGCCTTGTCTATCTCGATTACTTTGTTATCATTTCGGAGTGCATTGCTGTCTCTCTCTAGTTGCGCAACTGATCCTCTCTATAGTCTGACCTCCCCCTAACCGATACAGCGAGTGACAAGACCAGTAACAAAGACAAAACATCCTAAAAGGGTAACATTATTTCAGCAGCACGTAAGTTTCTAAATGTTACGTCGATAGTGAAACATGTGATAATTGAATACGGCACTGATTTATTATTTCACTCCCCATTTAAGATATATCTAGCAAAGTTGTATTCGCTTTTCGAAAATTAATTATAAGAAATAAAATTAAGTATCATTGTCGTGTATGTGTAATTTATATGTAATTACTTCCTGTTTAAACACATGTTTAACTGCAAGCAGTGGTTCGTTGCATTAGAAAGTAGTTAGTAACGTCAACATATTCTGGAGATACGAGGTGTCAGCCCACCTGTCTCCTCGGTGACGATGCGTCGCAGCGGGAATGCTGTGAATCCGATACGAGCGCGCGCTTCGACTATTTTAGGAGCCTCTCATCCGAGCTAAATTTGCAATCTACTAATCGACGCGCCTTCGAGTATTTTTGTATTCATTTCATAATACAATTTTTCATACTTGCATACCTGTAATCACCTTCTTGGCGATGCTAGAAATGACAATAATGATAAATATAATTAGTAAAAAATTTGGAAAAAACAACGACATTGGCCTTCGTACTTGACCCAATTTATATTATTAAAGTGTTTAGGTTTCTATTATTAAAGTATTAAAGTATTTATGTCCGATTTTCTGTTAATAAGTAAAAATAAATTAACATTTTAAATTTTATCCACTTCTTATTTCATTACTTTATATATGGCAAATTAATTATTTCTTAAATGTAGTTTTATCCGAACTTGTATTATAGCTTTATGTTATAATTTTGCAACGCTGGCTGAAGAACAATGTTTTCGACAAGTCAACTTATTTGTCTTGTACTTTTAATATCGTCTTCTAACTGGCGTTAGCCTCGACTTTTGTTGTCAGGGACTCCTCTAGTCCTCTTTACACGGTCTAATTGTACGTAACTTTATTTTAATCTTACATGAGTTATCATATAACTCCAGACTCGGCCGTAAGTTTTCGCTCTAAACTTAATTATTCATTAATGCCACTTGCCACTGCTAATGGAACCAGTTAAGGGTACCTAAAGCCTGGACGAAACTCTGACTTATTATTATACAATTTACACTATAGTTCCTAAATGTTTAATAAAGAAAATGCTAAGTGCATTCCTGAAAAGTGAAGATGATTTTTAAAAGGATCGTAAATGTGCAATCGAGATTTGACGAATGGCGCTTCTGTTTCGCTAAATATAAACGTGTGACGTAACTGTTTCGAAAACTGGTGATTTTAGTCCACTGTACAGACCGTGGGAGGATGGTTTATGCTTGTCTTAATAAATGGTCAAAGGCACTTTGGCTCTAGTTTTATTTTTGACTTTTTCGTTATTAAAATTTTCTAGCATTTCTAATGTATATTCATTACATGTGGGACTTTGCCCAAATAGATGCTGCACCACGTAAAGTCATAAATATTATTATAGAATAATAAATAAAGAGGTACACTCAGACTGAAAACTTGTAACAAGGTCACGACTCAAAAATAGCTAAGCCATGATCAAACATTAGTAAAAACGATCGTTTTCAAACTGTTATCTCCATCAGAAAGGTTGGCCGACGGCCAAGTTTATGGGCCATTCGAAGAGGAGAAGCCGCAGAGACGGCTATTTGTGGCCCGGCCGCTAGAGCTCTGTACGTCATTGCTCTATTTAAAATTAAAAATTACGCTGTTGAATGCATTATGTCACCTGGCGAAACAAATTGAACAGTCTTCTTATATTATAAAGAGCTATTACGAAATACTGATAAAGTAGTCCAATAATAGTTCAATAAACAAACATATAAATGATCAACTTCTTTACAGAACACGAGCACGACATAAGCTGCCAAAATGTTTAAAAGTCATTTGGAGATGATTGGCAGAAATGAGACGCCGTCGAAGAAAGCCAGATTTTGGCAATCTTTCGTACGATCTCTGAAAGGTAATTATTTAACATATTCAACTTCATCTAATATTATTTTAAAACGGCAAAATTATTACTGGTTTTAATATTTATTAATTTAGGATCGGAAGACATCAGAGCCGAGGAGAGGTACAGGCCCTCACGCCGCAGTGTGTTCCCGGAGCTGTTGTCCACCTACCCTTACAGCAAATCTATCTACGACGACCCTGTCGCCGCCGCTGAGAGGATCACCGTCCCCGGATACCGCTACCTGCCCGTCCACCGCGAAGTCTACGGCTACTCTCCGCGTCCCATCTACGCCCACAACTACCCCCGCTCCCTCGAACAGTACAGACCAAGTTAGTATTTAACGCAAGCACTTATAAACTTACTGATAAAAAACATATAGCCTCTTCAGCTTGCTGTAAATTATAGTTTACTTCATATTTAACACACTTTGGTTTTGACAAACACGCGTTTAATTCTTTTGCTCATTATTTATTTTTATATTGTATTTATTGTATTTTTAAAATTTCAAGTAATGGCTTATTATTTATAAATTCACATGTAAATAAATTTCATTATTCATAAATATATAAGTTGAAATCTCAAGTTTTACAGGTGTTTCAATATATTAAAATATTTACAATGGTAACAAAACAAATGTAGGTAGATATATGTAAATATTGGCATTGTTGTTTTAATTGTTTCAGCAAAATCCGGAGCAGCTTTAAAATAATTTTTAAAGAATTTTAGTTGCTACGAATACTTTCATAATACCGATGTCGCCGAAGAGTATAATGTTTATGATATACAAAAAACAATAATTAAAATTAACAATCAGCTACTTGTATAAAAATGTAAAATTAATTATTTAACACCTAGATATATTTGTTAGTTAAATCAAGTTGATGAAAAAAACCATTTTGTATACACTTTTAAATAAAAGATATGCATTTAAATGGTGACGTGTTCCTGCAGAAAGCTCGGAGATTTAATAATAGCTAGCTTAATTACAGCTAATATAACACGAGTCTTACACAACCACATTCTCAGTTTGCGATTGTTTTCATATAACATTTAGGTATTTCTGTTACACGTGTCGGTGACCTGTGATTTTGTTGTTCTCCATTTTAAAAGTTATATAAATTTCATCAGTTATTAACTTCCTACTTATGGATATTAAATATACATATGTACATAGCGAACAAGATATTAATTGAATATAATTGAATTAATAATTCATTAAGGATTTCGCTTATTTATTTTGTTTGTCATTCATTAAATGTTGGCTTGCAAGTAAGTTCTTAACATTTACCATGCATGTAAAATGTATTAGAAATCACCTCTTACACATAACATTCACGCACACTTATAAATACCATTAATATGAACATGATCTCATTGTTAAATCTTCAAGCATTTCTCAGGTTGCACATTTTTCTTTGAAATCCTCCAACCCCACATAAAAATATAAAATAGTCTTTAGTATCTATCCATAGAACTAAGTTATTATATACGAAGAGGTGAGTTCTATGTAGAATCTTTATATTATAGATAATAAATATTAATCGTCATAAAATGCTTTTGCTGAATTATTTATGTAACACATACTTACTAATCTGTTTGTTATTTCTTTCAAGTCTCACCCTTTATTGTGCTTTTAGGGTAAGTAATATTAATTCATTTCTATAAGCCCTAATGAATTTAAATTTTGTAATTTTTTTGTATCATAGGTATGCTTTATCTATCTATCTATCTTTAAAATCCAGTTTAACGGATCATCGAGTGCTACAACCTTATTTTTTTTTTGATATTTTCATTTTTTCAATAATTCCACTTGATGGCTATACATTTAATAACATGGACCTGTTTGCTAACAGTTTACCATGTGCCGAGGCGTATCCGAAGGGGAGTTGACCCGTTCGATGCTCACAAGGCGTGGCAAGACCATCTCGACAGGCTGGCCGCCATCGACCGCTTGTATCCCTCTCGCTACGGTCTCTACCTGAAAGACAGGGCCTACCCCATCACCGACCTTAGCGCCCCCATCAGCGACCCTCTTCAACCTAAGAGCCTTAAAGGCATCGAGTATGAACCCGACAACAAACCTCACTGGGGATCAGGTAAATTCTAAAACTATATGCACGGTAGAATAAGCTAGGTTAAAAAATACCAAGGTTGATCTATTCGATTTTTATTCTTAATAATCTTTGCTATTATTTAAAAACTCTATACATTAGCGGCTAGATGAGTCTTTTGGGTGTCTCAAAAAGGCTGATTGTTATTTATAAAGTAAGAATGGTCAAAACTTGGTAATCGAGCTGGTCCACGTTATGAACTTAGTAGAAAAATTTCTTACTCTGTAAATTCTTACAAGAACTTTAACACATATACTAGTATATCTAACTGGGTATTTTTACTTATGTTGATCACGTGGATTCAGGTTATTGCCAGATAAACATCACTCACTATTAGATTCAATATCCATTGAACCTTATAATCGTGAGGAACTAGCGATAAAAACTCCATCATATAAGAAAGTTTTAAGTTTGTATAAGATCGTGTACCTTACAATACAGTACAATATTATTTATTGTACAAACTTGAAATTTATTATGTAATTTTTGTAACCAAACTTCATATTTAATGCTGTGTATGTTATTCGAATCCATTTGTTTCTGTTATTTTCAAAAGAATTCAAAATTTTGTATATAAAAATGTTATATTATGTATATGGTACCGACATCTTATTTGAAATATAAATTGATTTTATATGACTCATTGTTAATCAAGACATCACATCTAATTAGAATAGGATTCTAATCTTATTATGTAATTCTATTGTTACACCGTACTTTATAAATAGTACAAAACGAATACATGAACTAACCAATTCATATTTTTCTATTAAAATATAAAAGATCAATCCGTGTTTTGATTTTGTAGCGTAGTTCCTCCCTCTCATTTTTGGTTTGGAAATTCGAAAAATATATTAAAAAAAATTTTTTTTTTTTTGTAAAAAATTGGTGCATACATAACTCTCATTCAGCATATTATGCATGAGCTGCATTGTATATAGCGCAAGCACTGACCGGAATGTTCACTATTAATAGTTCGCTACTCATCTAAGTGAACAATACACTCTTTTGTGATTGATTGGAAATTGAAGTAAATACCACGCTTAGTCTTGAATTTTTGCGTGGTACTCACTGTGAGGTTTACCGTGAAGGAGCGTGGCCGTCGAAGATTTCGGACGTATTCAATAAGGACCCATTTTTTGCTGATGCTGAAAAATGGGCCGGCTTTGACCGCTCGCTCCGAGGGAAATCCCCTACGCCCGTGAAGCCGAGGATAAGTCCACCCAGAGATTGTGAGATTGCATTCAATGCCGACGGTAAGGGCAACAGACATCATGTCTAACATTTAAAGACTACCCTTCTTGTTGACTTGATAATTGTTAATTTTTGAGGATTTTTTAAGTCCGATCAGGACAATAGTTAAAACTGTCTTCACTCCAGCACTTATAATCTAATTAACGTAGAACGATTTTTTGAATAAAATAAACCTTTCCTCATTATTTCTATATATGTTTGTCGAATAAGTAATCAGGACGTTCTTATTCACAAAGTTCTTATATGTAGTGTTGAACTTTGAGTGTATTTGTTATTTTAATCTAGTTGTTCATAAATAATACATATGAAGATTTTCATCTTACTAATCCTATCACTTACAATTTAATTCTATAAAATCAGCTTTTTATTATATTATAAATTTTTCACTCTTTATATATTTTATAAACTAATCGTTTTACTCACAGCACGTGCGTGTGTAAATATTCTTTAGATTATGATAACTATAAGAAAGAAATAAACATGTACAAAAATTAAAATTTAATATTTATATAGATAGAGAATATTATACTAAAAAAATATATTATATTTTCTTACTTTAATATAATATTATATCTAATTAGTTTTATTATCACTCCTACATCTAGAAATTATTTAATATGAAAATTTTCTTTTTACATATAATAATTATTAACGCTTATAATATATGTGTATTTAAATTTGTGGCATATTTCTTAAATGCTCTATTGCGTGTGTAGATGTTTAATATGAATGTGAGGAGGCTTTCATTAACAGTAGATTGCTAACGCTTGAAGTGCAGGAGCGAACACGAAACCCGTTCGTGTCTGTTGCCTCGGCATTAACCTTTGTGACGTGTAGGTGCACCACTGTACAACGCGGGAGGACTGCGGCGTAGACCCTGGGCCGACATTTTCAACCCCAGCCCATCCTTGCCTATCTCGGCGATCACTCGGGACCCCTTCTGGTACGACTGGCCGGAGCTGAGACCCATGGCTCGATGGGACCGCAGCCCCTCCTACATCCGAGACTCGTACCTCTCGCCCGTCAAACGCACCTTCCTCTGGGACAAGCACCCGATCAGGCCTTTAGGTTAGTGCCTCGCTGTACATATGCGCCTTCTTTGCCAACCTATAATAATTGGCCTGACTTCTTATCAACGGCAAATCTTTTCAATATATTTTCTAACAAGATAACGAGTGTTAATTGTGAATCTCTGGTCACGGCAGATCTAATGGTCTACGACAGGTTCACAGTGGACGATTTAAGCAAGACTTTACCGTTCGTTCGTAGTTTGTAATACAGGCATCAGGTACCACCTCGATGGGTAATAAGAATATTTTTACGCAGCTCGAATACGTGTTTTTAATAGTTTCCTTCTCTGTTAACGTTTTGGACGATGATACTGTGTATGTGCATCTTCTATATATGTATGAGTAAAATCTAATACTTATAGTTTACTGAGAATATTCCTATTTGCTCCTGTTCATGTAGTCCCTCGTTATTTCTTAATTATGTTTTTAGTAGGTGTATACCTTATTGTTACTAACAAGTTTATTAAAATGTAGTACTGTTTATATAGACCATTAAACAGTCAAATGTAGGTATACCTACTATACTTGTTACACCCAGTATTTAGATTATTTTACTGACAGTTTCGGTAACGCATGATCGTGTAGGTATGAAATAAAACGTGTATTTTTTATATTATATAAATATATATATATATATATATATATATATATATATATAATAAAAAAGTATGAGTATGTAAAAGACAATAATAAAGTATGTGTAACTTATATCATTTTTTTAAATAATTATAATGAATCATAGTCTTATATATATAATATAATAGTGTTATACTACGTTATAAATAAACAATATAGAGAGACTAATCTGTTTTAATTTTTTTTCAGCTGCTGCGTTTTAAAGGGCTAGACATCGACCCTCTCTACATTTAAGTTATTTTTTACAGCAACATTTATCTTGTAATTCTTGACTATGTTACAATAGTGTTCATCAATAATAGATATAATAAACATTATATATATCATCGGGTTTTAAAGTTTCAAGATCTCAAAGACTGCATAACATAGTCACTGCCACGGAAATGTACTTTGTTACAATAAATTTGTTTTTATTATAAATACTATTTTTATGTACGATAAAATATATTTAAAAAAATTATAAAATACAAAAACACAAATATATAATTTTATTTTTACCTTTTAATAATATATTCGTATCTGTATAAATTATGTGATAAAATGGAGATCATTTTCTATAATAAGTATAGAACAGAATGCCTAATAGAGTTTTCTTTGCTTACACGTAATGCCTCGAGAATTCGGCAGAAAGTGGTGAACGGAAGTGTTTTAAATTATTTATTAGATATATACAGTGGACCCGATTCATTAAGTATAATCATGATTCAAACTAAAAGTTCATACAATGTTCTTATTGAATATTCTGCAATTGATGATATTGTTGAAACAAGTAAAAAGCTATCTCATCCGTCCAATATTATTTCGAAAATGTGATCAATTTTTCAAGAGAAGACCATAGTGGACAGGACCCAGTTCTTTTAAGCTTCATGGAGCTCTCTGCTATTAATTATTTAAGTACTATTTAAATAATAATGTCATATTTGCTAATCAACATTTTTGATTAGATATCAACAAAAAAGTACTTGAAGTATGTAACCTAAATGGTAATAATAGTAATACAAACAAAATATATAGCTCGACAACACCTTTACGATTTATCGGAGATACGCGCGTGTCCACTTACGCAGAATACATATTTTAGATACTTAGGAAGTTAAGACCCCCCTGCTCAAACCGCACCACTACCCCCCCTGTATAAAACATAATTTTTAACAAAAAAAACAACTTCAACCGGATCTTATGGCCGGAGTTAACAGCAGTTGTCAGCAATTAACCAAACTCTCTTCAAACTACTTTTAAAGTGTATCCTTTCTAATAATAAAGAATCATCGAAATCGATTGGCGTGATATCAACTCTATATTCAATGTAAATTTAAAACTTATGTGATGGATATGAAAACATGGATAACATTGTCAGAAATTAACCTAATTAAAAATGGAACCACACGGAAAGCACCACAATCAATCAAAATAAAGAATTATCAAAATCGGTTCACCCACTCTAAAGTTCTTAGGTAACAACCTCTTCCAATATTCTTTTCTACGTTAACACGCGTCTTTACTTTGGCCCTCTCATAGGGATGAAATCATATAAATTTCGATATGGATTTTACACGTAACATTTTTTTTATCTTATAAGGTTTAAGAATGTTGTAGCTGGCAATACTAAGCCAAAATGCTGCCATCTACCTTATTATTTCATAATGTTTGACTTTGACGCTTCGAGCTTGTATTCTTAATCTGTCGAACTTACTGCTAAACGTATATTTTGAAAGGAAGTTCGTTACAAAACAAAAACAATAATTTTCTAAATATATTTATACTAAAAGTTTTAAAGATACAAAGCATTATATTAATAAATAAAAATTACTAGCAGTTTCTTTGACGTTTTTAATAAATCTATAATGGGTGAAACTGAAGATCAAGTCAATGACGCTACAATAAGTAGTCCAGAAATAACTTTTGACAATCTGACTATATTAAAAGAATTTAGCAATATAGCTAATCTTGTCAGGTAAATATATATTTTTTTTTTTATGGAACAGACACGGCAAACGAGCGTTCGGGTCACCTGATGGTAA